>MU397347.1:0-119191 GCA_022578865.1 Xylaria sp. FL0043 | reverse complement strand
ATTAAAAAATAATTAAAATAAAAAAAATATAATATATAAAGTTTTTACCCGGTTTTTATATAATTTTATTTATAAATAATTATTTATAAAAAAACTATATTATTTAAAAATAATATAATAAATTAATTAATAATAATAAATAATAACTCCGACTTTTTTACGAAAACTTTATAAATTATAATTATTATTTTAAAATACTTTTTTTATTTATTTTTTTATTTAAATTAATTTTATTATTTTTATTAAAGAAAGTTTTTTTAATATTTATATTTAACGATTTTAATAAAATTAGTTTTTTTAGCCTTAAAATTATTATTAAACTTTTTATTTTAAAATTATTAAAATTAATATTATTTAATATTATTATTATTTTAAACTTTAAATAATATATATTTAAAATTATTAAAATATTTTTTAATTTTAATTTTAATAATTTTATTTTAAGTTTTATTTTATTAAATATTATTTTATAAAATTTTATTTTAAATAATAATAATATTTTATATTAACTTATTATTAACGTTAAATATTAAAATAATTAATAAAACTAAAATTAAAACTTTTTTTAAAAGAATTATTATTTTTAAATTATTAATTAATTATTTTAAGTTTAAAAAAAATATAAAAAATTATATATAAGTTATAAAATATATCGGCTATTTATTAAAAAGCTTAAAAAAAATAAAGCTTATTAAAATTTTTAATATATTAATTAATACCGAATTATATAAAATTTAAAAAGCTTAAAAAATAAAACAAAAAAAAATTATTAAATATATTTAAAGTTATTATAGTTTAAATGTTTAAAATTTTATTAAATAATAAGTTAATAAATTTAATAATAAAAATAAAAAAGTTATAGCAGTAAATATATAAAAATTACTCGATAAAAAAATAAAACCTATTAAAAATATAACTTTTTAAAACTTATTATTTAAATAAAAGTTAATTATATTAGCTATAAAAAGCTTTATCTTTTAATTTACTGCTAAATTTTATTTAATTTATTTAAAATTAAAATAACTTAACCTTAATTTATATATTATTAATAATTTTTTTTTTTTTATAAAGTTTTTTAATAAATTAAATAATAAATATAATAACTTTAAATTTACTTTTTTTTAAACTAATTATATTTTTATTATTAAAAAAGTTATAAAAAAAAAGCTAACTAAAGCGGTTATTTTTAATGTTGCTTTATAAAAAGCTTTTTAAAAAAAAGTAGAAAAAAAAATAACGCAGCAATAAAACGTTAAAGCAATATTATTATTTAATTAATATAAGCTTAATAATAATAGCAATAATAATAAAAAACAAAAAAAAAAATATAACTAAAATTATAACCCCGGTTATAAATATTATATTATTAAAAATAAAAAAACTATTAATTATTTTTTTAATAAATATTATTAAAATAATTTTAATTTAGCTTTTAATTAGTTTAAAAAAAATAAAAGCAAAAAATAAAAAACTTAAAATAATAATAAAAATATAATTACTTTAATAGTTAATTTATTATTTAAATTATTAAATTTAATATTTTTAATAGTTTAAAATAATATTAAAAAAATAAATATTATATTATTATGTAAACTTAAAATTTTTAATAAAATATTTAGCAGATTTAAAAAAAATAATTATTTAAAAATAATATTTTTTATAATATTAAAAAACTTAATAGCTATTATTTTATTAAACTTAGCTTTAAAAAAAATATTAATTAAAATAAACTTTTTTAATTTATTAAAATAAAAAGTAGAAAAATTAATAAAATAAATTTTAAACTATATAATATTTAATAATAATACTAGCTAATATAACTTTTATAATAAAATATTATTTTTTAACTTTTATTTTTATAAAAGTATATTATTTTATAAAATTAATAAATTTATTATTATTTTAAAATAAATAAATATTATTAAGTTTTTTATAATTATTAATAAAAAAATTAAAATAATTATTATTATAAACATTATTTACTCGCTTAAAATAAAAGTTAACCTAGTTTTTATTTTTTAATTAGTAAAAAAAAATATTAAATTTTTATTTTACGCAAATAAAATTTAAAAAGTTATTAAAAAATATATTTTTTTAATAATAAAAAAATTAAGCGGGCTATATATAATTAAATAATTAAATATTAAGCTTTAAATAGCTATATTAAATTATAGTTTTTATTTTTATTTTATTAACTTTATTTTAAAAATATAATATAAATAACTCGAATATATAAATAATAAAAAAATATAAAACTTAATAATAATAATTAAAAACTTATAACTTTAAAATAAATATTGTTTATATAAAGCTTGCGTTAATAATAAAATATAAAGTAAACTTTATAAAAATAAACTTTTTAAAAAAATTTACTTTTTAAAGTTAATATATTTTAATAAAGCTAATATATTAAATAATATACTTAAAAAATATAATAATTATATAAGCTAAATAATAAATATGTTTTATTATAATATAGTTATTATTATAATATAATTATAATTTTAAGATATATTTCGGTTATATTTTAAAAAAAATAATTATAATATAATTAAATTAATTTAAATTAATTAAAATTTTTTTTATTAAATGTTTTTATATTTATTATATATATGCGCGTATTATAATTAATATTGCCGTATATATTATAGCGCTGCGCACGTTTTAATATTTTTATTTAACGATTATTATTTTTATTATTTTTTTAACCTGCTAAACTATTATTTTTTTTAAAAACTTAAAAATTTATTTTTTCGTAAAAAATAAATATTTTTTTAGCTTATAACTATTTATTTTTTATTTTTTAGCGTTTATTAAATATATAATTAATTTTTTTAAGCTTAATTATTTAATTATATATTAACGTTTATAAATATATTATTTAATATATAACTTTTAATAATAAAGCTATAATATTAATTATTTTGCTTAAAAAATTATTTTTATATTTAAAGATTTATTTTTTTAAAAAAATAAATTATAAAATAGTTTTTTAAATATTAATAAAAGTTTTTAAAGTTTAAATAATTAAAAATAACTTAAAAAACAATAATAATATAAAAATAATTAAAATAACGTTTAATTATAAAATTATAACTTTTAAATTAAAAAAAAATAAAGCTAATAGTTTTAAATTTAGCTATAATATTTTTAAGCGTTATTAATTTTATATATATTTTATAAAATATTAAAAAAAAAATTTTTTTAATAATATAAATTATGTTTATATATATAAAATCTCTAATTTTAATATTATATATTTTTTTTAATAAGCTAAAATATATTATATTTAAAAGTTAAAGCTTATAAAAAAAATATATAGGTATTATTTCGGTATAAATATTATTTTATATATAATAATTTTTAAATTTTTTTAAATAATAATTTTTATAATCGTTAAAAATAAAAAAGCGTTTTATTTTAATTATATAAAGTTTAATATATTTATTAAAATATTTAATTTATTTTAAATTAAAATTATTAATAATTTAGCTATTATTTAAAACTATAATTTATTAATTAAATAATAAAAAGCTATTATAATATTAAAAAATAAAATAAGTTTTTTTTTTAATATAATAAAAAGCAATATTATTTAATTACGAAAATTAATTAAATAAATAATTATAAATTAATTTTAATTATTTTATTAAGCTTATTTAAGTTTATTTTATTTTTTAATATTTATTATAATTATATTTATTATAATTATGCTTATTATAAATTTTATTTTATTAAAATTATAAATATTTTTTTTTATAATATTTTTATATATAATAATTATTTTTATATATTTATAATATATATTATATATATTAAAATATTTGCAGAAAATTTAATTATAATCGATTTAACGGTTTAAATATATTTTAATAGCTAGATAATAATTTATAAAGCGCGTTATTTAATATTTTTCGATTAAAAAAGCTTTATATTTAAATAATAATCGGTTAACTATATTTTTAATATAATATATTTAAAGCAAAAATATTTATATATTTAAATCGAAAATAAATAAAATAATCGCTTATTTTTTAGCTTTTATAAATTTTATATTTATATTTTTATTTTTATATTTAAATATAATATTATCGATTCGGCGATGTAAAGTTTTATCGAGAACGTTATATATTTTTATAAGTTTGCAAATAATAATTTTAAAGCTTTGTTTAAAAGCGCGAACAACGGTTTATAATTTAGTTTTTTACAACGTATTATTTATTATTATAGATAAAAAAAAAAAAGTTTATTATATAGTAATATTTATTATATAATAATAAAATATATTATATTAAAAGTTTAATATAATATTATTAAATTTATATTAAAAAATAAAATTTTTTTATAAGCTTTATATATATATTTTTATATATATTTTTTAAATAAAATATTTAATTAAGTTTTAAAATAGCTAAAATTATATTTTTAAATATAAATAAAATTATATTTATATTAAATATTTGCGAAATAAAAAAAAAATATTTTTTAAACCTCGAACTATTATTTTAATTTTAAATTTTAAAAACGCTTATTATTATATTAAAAATTAAACAATAATTATTTTTTATTAAAATTAAAATTAAAAATTATTTTATAAGCTTGCTAATTAAAATTTTAAATTTTATCGACTTAATTATAAAAACTACGCAAAAGTTAATATATAAAAATATTATTTTGCGTTAAAAAAATAAATAATTTTATAAAATTAATTATATTTTAAACAAATATTATAAAATAAAAAATAAATAATTATAAAATAAAAAACTTTTTATTATAGCCGACGCTTAAGTTTTATAGAAATTTAAAAATAATAAAATAATTAAATTAAATAATAAAGCCGAAAATAATCGTTTAGCAAAAAAAATATAAATAAGTCGATAATATTATAATATTTATAATAAACCTAGATATAATATATAAACTTATTAAATAAAAATAAAAACATTTAATAAAAAAAATTCCGATTAATTTAATTAATTTATATATATTATAATCAAGTTATTTAAGTTTACGCATAAAAAATATAAAAAAATATGTTAATAACCTATATACGTTAATAATTTATAAGTAATATTAAATAATATTATTTAATTTTAATATAATAATATAATTTTAATTAAAACTTATTTATAAATATTAATTTTTAATTAAATATTATTTTTATTAAGCTATTATATTTATATTTAATTTTTTAATAAAATAATTTTATTAGCGCACTTAAAATTATTTTAATATTAACTAAAAATAAGTATATAACTTTAATAAACTAATTAATAATAATTAATATTATATTAATTAATTTTTTATTATAAAATATTTTTAATAATTTAATAATAAAATCTATTAATATTTTTTATATAAGCTTATTAAGCAATAATAATATATTAAATTTATTATATTTTTAATAATATTTTATTTTTATTTTAAAATAAATTATATAATATTTTATATACTCGCTTATATTATATTTTATATTTTTTTAATAAAACTTTTATATTAATAAATTAAACGTTTAATTTTAACCGAAATACTTTATTAATAAATCATTATAATATAGCTTAATTAATTAAAAATATATAGATTTTTTTAAAAGTATATAAACTTTATTTATATAATATAATAAAAATTTTTTAAATAATTATTAAAATATATTATTAAAATTATTCTAAATTTAATAGTATTTTATTTAATATTTAAGGTTTTTTTATTAAATATTTTAAATTAAATCTTAAAACAATATTAATAGTTTTAAATTCTTAATTATTTTTATATTTATAGCTATTTATGTTTTACTACGCATAATTATTTATATAAATATTTGCTAAATAATTAGCTAGCGAATAACGTATATTTTACTAACTAATATTTTTAAATATATTTTTTTTATAAAAACTTATACGACTATAATCTTTTTTTTTAATATAAAAAATAAATTAAATATTTTATGCTTTTATTATATATAATTAAAACAACGTAAAGCTAAATTAACTTTATTTTATTTGTTTAATTTATATTTAATAATAAAATTATAAAAAGCTAATTTAATATATTATCGGGCTTACCGATTATTTAACTTAAGATTTTTTATAAATTTTATTAAATTATTATAATTAATTAATACCTAAATAAATAGCTTGTTTTTTTATAAATAATACCGCTAATATTTAAAATATTTTATTATAGCGTATATTTTCTAGTTTAATATATTTTATTTTAATTTATATTTATTTTATTTATAAAAATAAAATATAATAAAGCGCTATCGACTATAATTATTTTTTTACGATATAGTTTTTATTAACGTTATAATTAAAGCGTTAGTTTTTATTAATATTTATTTCTTAAGGTTAAAATATATAAAAAAAATAATTTTTTTAAATAATGTTTATAATTTATAAAACGCTATTACTGTTAATATATTAAAAAAAATTTTATTTTTTTTTATTTTAATTATATTTTATTTTAAATATTAAAATAATAAAATTATAACCTAAGAATATTTATTGATAAAGTAGCAGTAAAAATTATAAAACCTTAGAAATTATTATAATATATAATAAGTATTTAATAATAGCTATTTATTAATAGTTTAAATTTAAGCCGGATTTATTTCGATTTTTTAGCTAAAAATAATATATTTTAAAAATTTAATCTTTTTTTAATAAAACTAATATTTAAAAGGTTTAATATATAATTTTATATTTTATAATTTTTTAATAATGTTTTATATATATTTTATATAAACTTTTTTAATATTAAAAAAAATAAATATATTATTAAAATATATTATATAAAATATATTTAAAATATTATTAAATATTTTATATATATAGTTTTAAAATATAATTAAAATATTATATAAACTTATAAATATAACTAAAAACTTATAATAATTATATTAAATATAAAAAGCTGTTTTTTATTTATTTTTTTTTTATATATATATTTAGTAGTAAATATTTTTAAGGTTAATTTTTATAAATATTTTTATATGCGCGATTTTATTTAATAATTTTAAAATAAAGGGAAATATATAATAATTTTTTTTTATAATAATATTAAGTTTTTTATAGTTAATATAAAAGCGTAAAATATTATTTTTTTTAAGTATAAATAAAATAAGTGCCTCGGTAAAGCTAGTGGATTTTTATATTTTTTTATTTTTAATTATTTTGGCTAACTATTTATATAATTTAACTAATTTATTTTAAGCTAATAAATATATTAAATAATAAAAAATTATTATATTTTTTTTTAAATTAATAATAAAATTATTTTTATTAAAATAAAATAATTTATTAATGTTATTAATATTAAAAAACTTGCTTAAATTATAAAACTTTACTAAAACTTTATTAATTTTAAAAAAATTAATAATAAGTTTAATTTTTTTTAAAAATAAAAGTTTAAATAATTAAATTAATATTTAATAAAACTTTTGATTTTTATATATATAAGTAAATATATGAGGTAAAGCTAACTTAAAATAATTATAATATAATTTATAAAACTAATAATTTATATTTAAATTAAAAACAATATTTTAATTTTTTAATATTAATTAAAATAATAATATTAAATTATTTTTTAAGCGGTTATTACATTAAATACTAATATAAGTATGCTTAAATTTATAAATAATTTTATAATAATTAATTAATTAATAATTAACTTAAAAAGCTTTATATATTAAAAATCTATTATTTGCGGCATATTATAATAAATAAATATAAAAAAATATTTTTTTTAGCTTATAATATAAAATAAAGGTAATATTAATATAATTGCATTTAATATATAAATCTAAATTAATATAAGTTTTAATTATAAGCTTTTTAAAATTAAGCATTTAAATAATATATAAAATATAAAAACAATATAAAGTAAATATATAAAGCTAATTTTTTTAATTAAAATAATTAAATAAAAATTAGTTTAATTATTATTTTTTTAACTATTATAAAAATTAAAGTTTAAAATTTATAAAAATTTATATTTAAATATATAATTAAAATTAAACCTATTATAATTTAATTTATATTTATTTTAAAGCTTATTTACTTATATTTTTTAAATTTATTATTTATAATTATTATTTAATCGCTAATTAAGTTCTAGATAATTTCGATTAAAATAGTTTTTTTAGTTATAATTATAATAAATAAAATCTAAATTAAATTTTTATTTATTCGGTTAATTTTTTTAAAGTTTTTAAAATTATTTTTTTTTTATATTAGTTTAATATAAATTAAAAAATTTTTTTTAATTATTAATATAATCTTTTTAAAAAGTTTAATTTTAATAATAGTAGTTATTTCGATTATAAATTATTTAATAATATTTTCGTTTTCGGTTAAACTTGTTTTTTTTATTAAAATATTTAAATAAAAGGTTAAATAATAAATATAGCCGGTTTTATTAAAAATTTTTATTTTTTTTAATAAAGTTTTATATATTATTTTATTAAAAAAGCTTTCGAGGTTTTTTATTATATTATTTATTAATTATTAATTTTTAATATTATTATATTATATTAATTATATTTATTTTAATTATTAATAAAAAGTTATAAAAATTTTAAATTTTTTTTTAAAATAAAATAAAAAGTTTTAAATAATAAATTATAACTTTTTTTTTTTAGTTTTATAAAATATTTTAACTTTTAATTTAAGCTAAATAATAATTAAATAAGCGAAAATCTTAGTTAAAGCGTTATTTCGTGTTTTTTTTTTATATATTAATATTAACTTTTAATATAATTAATTAATAAATTTTATTTTTAATTTATTTAAAAAAAACTTTTTAATTATAGTTTAATTAATATTATTTTTTATAAATTCTACGATAAAATATAATATAATATTAATTTTTTATTTTTTAATTTATTTTTTTAATTATATAAATAATTTTACTAGCGTTAATATAAAACTTTTATTTTATAGCTTTAAATATAATTTTAAGCTTTTTAATTTATTTAATTTATTTATTATAATTAAAGCTAAAACTAAAATAAAAATAATTAAATTTAATTAAATAATTAAAGTTAATATTATTATAGCCTTAGTTTAACTTAGAATTATTATTATAATATATACGATTTTATTTTAAATTTTAATAATTATAGCTTTAAAAAAACTAATAATTTAAAAATAACGGTATATTATTAAAATAATTATTATTATAATATAAATAATATAAGTAAAAAGACCTAGAATTAAAAAACTTAAGTAATTTAAGGTTTTTAAAATTTTTATTTTTTATAGTTCGCTGATTTTATATTTTTTATTTCTTTTTTAATTTAAATACGGCTAAAGTTTAAAATCGATATAAATTATTATTATAATATTTTTACCGTGCTAATTATTCTCGTAGGTTTTAAAGATTAATATTAATTTATTATAATATTTATTAAAATATATTTAACGGTTTTATTATTAAAAAATATAAATTTAAACTATGGTTAGTTTTTTAACTATTATTTATAAATGTTTTAAATTAGTTTTATAATATTTTTTAATTTAATTGCTTAATAATTAAAGAATTTTTTGGTTAAACAGTTAATTTAATCGCTAGTCGATAAAAAAATATTATTTTAAACAACGTATTATAAATAATTTATTAATATAAAGCTTTAAAATTATTAAAATAACTAGAAAGTTCTTTAAGTTAAATATAATAGTTTTAAATAATAGTCGATATATTATAAAATTAAAGCTTAAAAAAAAAAAAAATTTAAATTAAATTACCTCCGAGAGAGGTGTATATATATATTCATTTTATATATTTTAACCATGTTATTATAGCTATATAAAGTATATCTCCTATAACTAATATATAATATTAAGCTTATTTATAATTAATAAATAATAATATATAATTACGAAAACTTAATAATTTTTAAATTTTTATAAAAATAAAACTTTAATAAATAAATATTTTAAAATTAAATTTAAAATATTTATAAAAGTCTTTATTATATATAATTTTATAGCGAAAAAAATATTAACAAGTTTAAATATAATAATAAAATCTTATTAAAAATTAAAAAATTTTAAAAATAACTTAACTTTAGCGCTATATTTTAATATAATAAAGCCAGGCTATATATAATTAAATATACGTAAAAAACGCTTTAACGCTTAAATATTTAAACCTTATAAAAAACGTTTAAATATAAATAAAAAACTAGCTTAAAATTTTATTCGATATTTAAAAATTAAACGAAAATAAATTATATAAAGTTATATATAAAGCTTAAGAAAAAATTCTCGAAAATTATTTACGTATATTAATAAAATTTATATATAAAAAGCTTATTAATTTATAAAATATAAGTAAAATATAATAACTATATTAATTTTTAGCTTTGTTTTAACTAAATATAAGTAAATATTGCTTTTAGTATTAAAACTATTATAGTAAATCTAACTAAAGGTACCGTTACATACAAATTTAGGTGTAGTAATACTTACTAGCCGTTTTAGGGAGAAGATCTGACTAGCGCGGCGCTACAGGATTATCATCCTGTCAACCTGTAGGTAGCCTAAAAGTCCCTGCATAACACCATCATATCAAATACTGTGGCAGATACACTAATACGGTACAATCAACCGTGGTTGCATCTCCACCACCCTCGTGGCCAGTCCTATGCCGCTTGTACGGTGTATGGTTGTGGTGTGGTGTAAGTGCTGGTGGTGTGCACTCCTATGGTGACCGCCATTCCCTGCAGGACACCGAGTCATGCGTTACCAAACCACCCACCAACCAGTCGCAGCCTCTCGTCAGCTCATTAAAGATTTTGTGCAGTAATACCGATGCCACCTTGGGCGTTTCTTTTGCATTAGTGAGCTTATTAAGAGTCCACATCCCAATTCAATATCCCAACTACCATTGCTACCTGCTTCCCTCCTCGCGGCACGGTGGTGTGAGTGCGCGCATTAGAGCAATGCAGAGATATGACTGTGGCAACGAGCCACAGCGCAACTGGTGGTTCAGCTCTTCTCTCGGGCGATGTATCAGTTTGGGGTTTCTATTGGTAGAGGATAATTTCTTACCCGGTGGTATAAGATACTATAGGTATCTGAACTCAAAACGCCCTTACATTTGAAAGTGACACATAGTGCATTCTGTGCCTATTTCATAGCCTTGAGTTGTCAAGTCGATATTTTAGTTGCCCGGGATGATGAGACTAGTCAGCATCATTAACAACTATGTACATACTAAAGCCTTCCCCGGCGCCTAATGCCGACGGGCGCCTTACCTTACATAAAGCTACAACATATTACCTTGGATACGGCATAAACCTCGCCTCGTTTCACCAGGTGTAGTTTCGACCTGCTAACTATTTTAGTCAAGGCACGTACGTGGGATGCTGTAGTCGTTTACAATAAAATGAGCAACTATGCAGCATTAACGGTAGATGAGTCATGAAGACGAGTAGACACCAGCACGGACTAGAAACAGGCTCTGGCGTTTGGCATAAATACATACTACGTAGTCCTTGGTAAGTTTATATATCAAGCATCATGTACCCTTAATAATCTACGTGCAACAGTTTAAGAAGGGATGAATAGATAACAGACATCTATTCCACGTTTCACATTAAATCTAATCAGGTATACATACCTACTGCATTACGCTGTGCCGACATCCTTTGGTATAGAGGCTAGTAATCGTAGTGGTCAGTCTCTTAACCGCTCAGAGTAAACAGCTGATCTCCTACTCGACTTATCTACCACACTGGGGACATGCTTCTTTCGTCCATTCGTGATACCTAGCATATATCGAGAACATCAGCCACAGTGCGCCTCAAGAGCGCAGTTCATAATTTGCAAAAATAAAGAACGAAGGGACGATCCAAAGGGTAGAATTTTACAAGTACCGAGATGAGATAAGCATCCTAATTTCTTCGATGGCCCTATTGATACTAGTGCTGTAGTGAGCTGGTCAGGCGCAAGGGGTGAAGGTGAGGCGAAAGATAGCTATGCGCACCAGCCCAAACTAACGCTTCTACTAAGCCTACATTGGAGTAGTCGGCAATGATAACTTTTGGGGGGTACAAGTATAAGATATCGACTACATTGCTCGTGATAAGTGCTCACGACCTACACTAGACGCAGAGGTAGATTTTTCCATGCTGAGGGACGAAGACAGCGAATCAGGAAAAGCATAGTTGAGGGTGTAGCCACACATACACGCATACTAAAGTAACGACATGTCACTCAGCGCTTAAGCAGGATGAACGGGAAGGGCAGATGTACGTTCCTGTCAGTTGTTTGTGTCAAGTCGATAAAACCTTCTATTCGTTAGACTACTTCCCACCGTTTTGTGGCGTCAACTTGGCGCTGTTGATACTGCCATTAATAGCGCCGCTGATGCAGTGTAATCAAATGCAAACGTCCGTTCCGCTTCGCTTCCCTCCACAACTTGCCTGCATAGATACTGTACAGTACACATGCAACTCCCCTCTACTGTACGCTGCAGCCACTTATAGGGAGCAGCTAGGTGGTACACTACATTGACACGATATGTGCAGTAGACTTCTCTTCTCCAATACCACCGTTGACACAACCGACAAGTTGTGTGCCTGGAAACTCCAAGAGGATCAATATTACCCGGGATCGTTCACCGTCGACCTCTGGCTTCCTTGTAATGTCGCAATACGCAACGGCAGGTGAAGCTCGGATGGCCCCGTACACTAGGTGCAACAGACCACGGACTTCCCTGCTGGACAAGGAAGTTAGCTGAAAATAGCAGTGCTCCTATTCGCCGCCTAACTTGCAACAGCAACTCAGCTTCTTCTTTCAGCGCCGTTTGCGGTTCGTAATACTCATCAACGCGCCATCCGCATTGACCCGTGGGACGAGGTGGGCGAACTATAATCATACTGAGCAGATTGGGATATGCATCATCACAAGGGAGATGCAGTGAAGGAAAAAAACGCAACCAGAAAAACGACACGGAATACAGACACAGCTTGTTGCTTCAAGCTTTTACTCATCACCGACACTACTAGTACTGCTAGATACGCTATTCCAACTACCCTGGATTTCCCGGTTCTCCACGTGGCCACCTCACAACTCAACTCACTATCGTTAGGCGAAGAGCATTTGGGATAGCTACACTACTCTTATGGTCTAGTGTACGAGAGGCTAGAAGGACTGACTTGTCTAACCGTTCGGCCTTATATTCATCACGCCAAGCAATCTGTCTACCATGAACGGCGACTGAAACAAGATCGTTGAAACTTAAGGGCTGGATGGCGCAAATGTCCTACCCTGATGGACAGCTCTCTCCCTTTACACACACCACACACACGCAAGGAGCCGTATCGTAAAAGGACACATGACTACATAAACCAAAGTCTCGTTAAGGGACGAGGCAGTCGGCTACATGCCTTAGCACGAGGCTACCTGAGAAATAAGCGCCATGAAGCAAACACCCGATTGTCTGGCAGCAGCCCGCTATTTCAAGCGCCTTCCCCCCATTTGGGCTTCTTAATGATGCTATCATCAGGTATCCGTGCGCTGTACCTTTGGATGCCATCGTCGTTAGCCTCAAGAGCTATTTTCGTCTCTGATCCTTGAGCCTCAGCCGCAAGGGGATCGCAATGCTTCGCTACCATCGTCCGCACATGGACTTCTTTTCTAGAAGACTGCGACTGCCGAGGCTCCTTCGCTCCGTGTAACCAAGGATAGCTGCAGTTCGAGGTTCTATGCATACTACGTGCTACGTAGGTAGCAGTGTGACGTCGTTTCAGGCCTTGCCCAACAGACAGGAATGAAACTGGGGCTGCAACTTTTTTTTTTTATTCTGGCACTTTTGATCCTGGCCCAGGGACCTGCAGCTCTCTGGACCCTAGCGTAGCGTGTCGTCGTGGCATGTATGGTACGCTAGAAAGGGAAGCGTTGTATTTGGAGTCGTATTGGGAGGGACGCTTACCTAAACCGCATGAAGAGATAATCTCCTTGCGGTTGATGACTGCAGGTGTACTGTAGGACTTGGCCCGGAGTTATACGACGATCACGCAGGAATTTGGTAACTTTTTAGTTAGTGTAGTGTAGTGTAGCATAGCAATTCAAGGCGAGACCTCGACACCTTAAACCATCGCAGACCCCAAAACTAGGAATTGGACCGCGCGAGACGGGGCATGGAATTTATGCATGCATGCACGCATGTTGATCTTCACTTTAACGTTCTTTTGACACACTCGCACAATGCGCACGTACGTGGCGCGCACTCGATAACGGAGATAACGTGCCACCCTAGAATACACTTCGAAGTCGCCAGCCCCTGTAAGGTGTAGAGTAGGGATTACCAATGTAGGTAATAGGTGAGCTGACACAACAATCCCCCGGGCCACAGCGGAAGATCACAACTCAAGCAGTATGCGTAGGATTCGCATCTTCCATCGCCGCATTCCTCTCGCTCGCTACTGCTCTCGCCTATTTGCCGTCCCTGGTGTTCCGCTTCCATTGGGGCCCGTTATGCGGCCACGGACAAGACATCTTGCTTTTAGCTCAACATACCAGTGTCTGCAAGGCTGCCCCCTGCCCGCAACTGCTCGTAGAGTAGTGTGCATGTCTACTACATAGGTAGCTCACGTAGTAATGATGTCGTGTATACCACTGCGTACACTTCCCGGTTGGTATGGTTGCTTGACATGCTCCCCAGGCCGTCGCCGATCAGGACATACGATGGTCGGATTGGGGGCAGAATCAGATCATATAGCACCACATTCCATCATTCTCAACGGCGGATGGCTCGTGGAAGAGTAACACCCTGGCATCTGTGTACTGAGTAAGAGCTGTCCCGATCCCTGCCTACAATATGGTCACTTTACAGAAAAGGCTGTCTCTCTCGCTTTCTCGCTATCTCGGTTTGGCACCCCTGTTCCAAGACATGCATCAGAATCTAGCGAGATATCAAGTTTAATACAGTAGTATACAGCATTCGGGCCGCTATCAAAGGGAGATGCAACGGTCTATCGCGACCGTACGTATTCGCAAATGTGTTCATCGTATGACGGCATCAGCAGACTCGTTGTAATTTTTATTTATTTATTTTGGCCATCCTTTCGGGGTGACTATGCTGAGGTCATCAAGAAAACGATCGCATGCTACGTTCCATCGCCTTGCCACAAGGCTGAATTCATCCAACGAGGGGAAACAAGCTCCAAGCAAGGTTTTTGTTCTAAAACCTTCTGTTACAGAGATCAAAGGTGCAGATGCCCACTATCCCACAGCGTGTCGACGGAGCTTTAATCCTCAGACGACTGCTTTAGAGTCAAACCTGACAGTATATGCGCTTGATGCCGCCGGATTCTCTTATGATCTCCGCCAGGCATTAATTATCCGAACTTTACGTAGTGCGCGACCCAAACCAGACGGGAACCTGTTACACGAGGCAACTCCAGTGCAACGATGTTCGACGGCTGGGGACAGGCCCGGCAACGGGACATTGTTGAAGCCCAAGACCAGTGAATGAAGCTTTTGATCATCATAAAACGTGTCATCTGGCTGTGAATGATGCTATGCCGTGTTCTAGGAGACAAGCGTAATCAACATCCAAGGTGCACGTGCAACCCGAACGCGCTTCCAATATTCCAATCCACAAATATGTCGTCCGAAGGAAAATAAGGTATAACTCCCGGCCTGAACTCCTTTTGCGCGCCCTAATTCCCCGCTATTGAAACCAGTCGTGGGAAGCGATGAGTTAAGTGCCGATAACCATGGAGACCTGAGTGTCAACATGTCAGTCTAAGGTCGAGATAGTCTCGTAGATTGAATGCGCAAGGTTCATCGTACCGCCATGAACACACAACATAGACTTATATATGGACTCAGCCGCTCGCCTATCCGTGCTGCCTTCCAGAATATGCCCATTAACCTGTACTCGCAGTCAGCCCAAAAATCCCGCCTAAGCCCGCGCCCGCGTCAAATCCTAGAGCTAGCTGGTATCTGTCTCGACTTTTCCGGGCCCAAACCACGTACCCTTGCTTATTGCGGTCGAGTATCGTTGGAAATAGGTTGTGGACGTAGGCGCTCGTGCAAATGAGGAGGAGGATGACGAGCAGCAAGCTCTGGAAGTTGAACAGCGCAGACTGGGACAGATGATTAGTAAACCCGTAAAGATAAAGCTAGATATTGCATTCCGCACCATTGTTTTTGGCCGCTTAATTCGAGATGTATTAACCTTGTAGGAGACGGAGGCCCTGCGGTGTTTTGTGGTGGGTTATTACGTCGTAGTCGCGATATTGACTTTCAATAGTGGGCAAGCAAGCTTCAATTCAGCCTTCCCTTTTCCGCAGAAGCCAGATACGCACTAGCTGACCTGCACTAGGTGGTAGCAGGTACCTGACTTTGTAGCCCATTATGTGGGTCACATGAGCACCTCAACCAGTAGCTTTGCCAGACAGCTGCTTAGAGCTAGCTGTTTGTGGGGAGGCTCTACCTGAGGACTGAGTATATTGTACCTGCCCAGGATTACGTAGTATCCACTAGCCACTACCTAGGTAGTACTTACGTCCTCTGACTTATTCACCGACCTAGGTATCTACAATCTACCCGTCCGACCTCCAAATCGCAGCTTGAACGTCCGCAACTCAACAAGGACTTTGCGCATAGCGCCGCACCCAAGAACCATTAAACCGGCATCTCTTCGGAAGCCCCATTTGGAGTAGAAACGCGGTAGCGACCTAGCATCTTATCGCAATCTCAAAAATGGAGCCTCGTGCACGAGCTGGTAAGCACGTCGGCAAGGAGACTTTCAATCCCAAGGAGAGTAAGTTATTTCCGTTCAGTGCACCCTTAATATCTATGTATGTCTATCATAACTAATAAATAACTCGTATGGTATAGTTGCCGCCCTGCTCTATGCCTACGGAGACGTTCGCGACCCTATCCCCGAGACTGTGCGCGTGCTAGATGAGATCGTGACCGAGTTTTTGGAGGGCGTGTGCTTCGAGGCAAGTCGGCATGCTCAGGTGGCAGGTCGACAGAAGCTCAAGTTCGACGACTTCGAGTTCGCGCTCCGCCACAATCCACAGTACCTCGGCAAAGTCAAGGCTATGATCGAGAAGCGGCAGACCATTAAGGAGATGCGTAAGACGTTCAACCAAGATGACGATGCCCTTATGAAGGATATGGCCGCGAAGGATAAGAACGCGAATAATACGAAGCAAGAGGATGATGAGCTGCTGGGTCTCGACGATGACTTGGATCTAAAGGACCTCGGTGCCGAGACCTCGTCTCGCGGCTCCGGGCTAAAGAAGAGGAAGGGCGGCGCGAAATAAGATCAGGGCCTCGAACCTGTTTCAACTTTTTCATTCGCCCGTTTTAGAATACCGACTCACGTCGATTCTACTTGATGCATAGCAGCGGAGTTGGGGGATACCAGATTGCTTTCAACAAAGGTCATCGATGAATACATAGCATCATAGCAGCACAAAGACAGCTAGCTACAGAGTATGGCCTGGTCTAGATGAATACAGACTTCAACAAAATTTCAATTCGGGACCGAACAGCCCCCCAACCGAGTACGTAAAGCGAGTGATAGACGTTACTCAGCGGCAGAAGCCGGCGTTGCGAGACTATCTGCGATCCGCCTCTAATAGACCGATATTCAAGCCGAAGGAGCGCAGCCTCGTTGCAAATTCTCTTCCCCCCAAGAACAATGAGTCGCTGTACGCAGGTTGTTTTACTCCCGATACTTTGTAATTATTCCCTAGTTATTACCGCCCGCCTTGTCATAGACTTCTATAGTTCTCCACAATTTGGAGTTCGTTGTCCGCGGGGTAGTGCACATTCGAAATGTTATGTTCCGACTCCATCTATCTGGCGATATCGGCGCAATACTTTGCAATTCGATACTATTTCGGCAATCCGGCTGCATGTCAGGTACCAGCCACCAGCACAATGTGGACGGCAAAGGGCGAGTTGTCGTCCTCCAGAGCCCAACGGTTCCACGGCTACCACATTGAACATAGATGAGGAGCTGAGACTGTGGTATCCAACAGGAGGTGCTTCCGAGCTTCGCAAGCTTTAGGTTCAAGCATCCTTGTCACATTGGTTTTTAACAAGCATCTTGCAGGTGATAAGCTATACTACCCGAGTGGGCTTCGCAGACGACGAGAATCGGACTGCTCTGTTGACGAATCAGGGCTCACTTCTTGTATTTCGAGTTACGTTTCTCAGTTCCTTCGTTTGAGTTTTAGCTTCTTATACCTAACAATAAGGAGAGAGAAACGTTCTCTTCATCTTATGTTTGCGAAAGACGTTCGATTGTGGTCTCAAGAGTGACGTGTACATGCTGTCTTTATGATAAGCTAGTTTCAAGAAGTAGACCATGACTTCACCAACAGTGAAATATACAGCTGATGGGCACAAATACCACCGCCTTGACGACTTACAAAACACATCGCATGATCTTATTCCGCCAGACAGAGAAGATGCTGGGCAAAGCAAATCAGACGCAAATTTGTTAGAAGCAAGCGACCTCCGTACATCCCCACGGCAAACCTTCCCAGTTGGACAGGCGTCACCGGTCCTGGGCTTCGAAGGCCACCTCCTGCCTCCTACGTCATCAATAAGAGCAGCACCAATATCGCCTCTTGGTGCGGTCTCTGCACGCAGAGATATCCGCGGATTCTGCGCTTTTAAATGGCAGAAACACAAAGGCCCCATCTTTGTGTTCTGTGCCCAGCTCTTTGGGGCGTTAATGAACCTCTTCGCACGCCTACTTGAACTAGGCGATGCCGATTCGAGACTTCATCCTATGCAACTTTTGTTTTGGCGCATGATAATAACGAGTCTTGCGTGCTCTGTCTATATTGTCTGGCAGAAGATTCCGTACGGCCTATCGTAAGCAACTCCCATGGTAGTCCCCTCATTATATACGATCCAAAAGAAGAGGTCTTCTTCGACCTGGAACTAAAGCACGAGAACTCTGTATAGAGTCGAAGCTCTTATGAGGCATGCTCAGAATAGCCATTTACTAACGTTGAACGTTGTAGCGGTAATCCAAAAGTCCGGTGGCTACTTATAGCTCGTGGGTTCTCCGGCTTCTTCGGAATCTACGGGGTCTGGTACTCAATCAAGTATCTACCGCTTGCAGAGGCAACTGTTATAACTTTTTTAGCCCCGAACCTGGCGGGATATTTGTGTCACATTTTCCTTAAGGATCCATATACACGGACCGAGCAGATTGCGTCGTTATTGGCTCTAGGAGGTGTAGTGTTGATCACGAAACCTGCGAGCTTATTTTCAAGTGCAGTGAATGGAGAAGGAGATGTTCAGACGGCCCTGGAGACTATTGGAAATGCAACAATGACGATAATTCAGGGACCGGATACAACAGGATCGGGCGTTGCCGAGACTTATACACCTACAACAGCTGAACGCCTAGGCGCCATCGGTGTAGCTCTCCTGGGAGTCATAGGAACGTCTTTCGCTTTTACAACGCTGCGCGCCATCGGGCAACGAACACACGCCCTCACATCGGTGAACTACTTCAGCAGCTTTTGTGTGATCATAACCTTCTCCGTGCTATCCTTAGCACCATATCTCGACATCGAACAACCTGATCTACGGCTCGCATTTCCTTCCTCCGCACATCAGTGGGGTTTCCTGCTGCTTACCACAGCTTGTGGATTAGCGGTGCAGGTCCTCATCACGAAGGGTCTGGCAGCGGAACGGAGCAATAGGGCTACGGCCATGACATATACGCATATGCTGTTTGCGGCTGGCTTCGACCGCTTTGTCTGGGGCACGATAATGGGCTGGATGAGCCTTACGGGCTGCGCAATGATTATTACGGGAGCTGTCTGGGTGGCGGTTGGTAAAGCTGAGGCAAAGAAGGTGACTGTGTCTCAAGACGAGGGAGATGAGAGAATTGAAGGTATTCCCATGTTAGAGCGAGAGCTTGAAGATCAGGAAGATGATATTGTCTAGGAAGCATAAGAGAAGAACATAGAAGCGGTACATATCATCTGATGTTTGATGAAGCTGATGATGTAGGGAGTTGACATGCCAAACATAGAATATAGTTGACCATATTCATGGCTTGGAGCATATACAATACATGATTGTCTTAACAAATTCAATTCGAGGTGGTAGAATTCTTTTAAAGTATGCCATGTGAAAATCAGAGTCACCTCTATTCTACCTAATGGTCGGGGATGACTTGTAAGACATAGTGACCTTAACACTGTATGCACACTGTATGCAGGTCGCGCCTCAAAAAAAGTTGGTGGAGAGCTATTGAGCTCTTGTCCCAGCCAGGAACCATTTTGCGAACCCGACTTTTCAGCCTTCCCGACCAGTACCAACCTCACTCCCACCAACGACCCTCACGCGCCGAATACTCCCCAATCAGCAGTAATACATATCGACTTGCGAACGACCCCAGTTATACTCGATAGCATTGATATTTGACGCGACCCCCGATCCTAGCTTTCCTTCGCCCACCATGGTGCAAATCAGCGAAGTTAAGGGCAACAATCGCGATAATCGCACCGCCTCCCACAGCCACATCAAAGGCCTGGGCCTGAAGGCGGATGGCACTGCGGAGAAGCAAGCCAGCGGCTTCGTCGGCCAGCAGCAGGCTCGAGAGGTAAACTGAAGCAGTTCGGGAAGAGACACTATTGGATTGGACAAGGCTGACTTGAACTCTCCTCATAACACATAGGCTGCCGGCGTAGTTGTCGACCTAATTCGGGCGCAGAAAATGGCGGGACGAGGTGTTTTACTAGCTGGAGGACCTGGTACCGGAAAGACTGCACTTGCGCTTGCGCTCAGCCACGAGCTCGGAACCAAGATTCCCTTCTGCCCCATCGTCGGAAGCGAGATATACTCGACTGAAGTAAAAAAGACAGAGATGCTGATGGAGAACTTCCGGAGGGCTATCGGTCTCAAAGTGCGGGAGACGAAGGAGGTTTACGAGGGCGAAGTCACCGAGCTCACGCCCGAGGAGTCGGAGAACCCGCTCGGCGGATACGGCAAGACAATCAGCACGCTGCTCATAGGCCTGAAGAGTGCAAAGGGCCAGAAGAAGCTCCGGCTGGACCCTAGCATATACGAGGCGATACAGAAAGAGAGGGTTACAGTGGGGGACGTCATCTACATCGAGGCCAACACGGGCGCATGCAAACGGGTCGGTCGGTCGGATGCCTACGCTACAGAATTCGATCTCGAGGCGGAGGAGTATGTTCCCATTCCCAAAGGCGAGGTGCACAAGAAGAAGGAGATTGTACAAGACGTTACACTTCACGACCTGGATGTAGCAAACGCTAGACCGCAAGGTGGACAGGATATCATGAGCATGATGGGCCAACTGATGAAGCCTAAGATGACTGAAATCACGGACAAATTACGGGGTGAGATCAACAAGGTCGTCAGCAAGTACATTGACCAGGGAGTAGCGGAGCTTGTGCCCGGTGTTCTCTTCATCGATGAGGTTCGTTACCCAAGACCCAGTTTGGTGTACCTACATCGAAGTGCTGTTGACGCCACTAACTCTCATCCCACAGGCACACATGCTGGACATTGAGAGCTTCACGTATCTCAACCGCGCACTAGAGATGTCCATATCTCCCATTGTTGTTCTCGCCTCAAACCGAGGCATGTGCACCATCCGTGGTACAGATGGGCTCGTAGCTGCGCACGGCATTCCTCCAGATCTACTTTCACGTCTTCTCATCATTCCCACGACACCATACGACGCCGACGAGATCAAGAGAATTGTGCGTATACGATCGACTACAGAGAACTTGCAGATAACGGATGCCGCAATCGACAAGATTGCCGAGCACGGCGTGCGCATCAGTCTACGATACTGCTTGCAACTATTGACTCCAGCAAGGTGTGTAACATTACTCTCATTTACTGGTCTCTCTGGTGGTCCCCACTCTTTCATTTCTTGCCCGCATTTTGTAGCTAGCTCTAATCAAACCTATCTCTAGCATCCTTGCCCGAATCAATGGCCGCAACCAGATCGATGTGAAGGATGTTGCGGAATGCGAGGAGTTGTTCCTTGACGCTCGACGCAGTGCAGATTTGTTGAATGGTGAGACAGGGAAGAGCTTCATTTCATAAAATTATGAATCCTCTGAAGCAGTGTAAAAAAGTAATAATGGCACCGGGACAGGGGTCTTGGGTGCAGTCCGGACGGAAAATCAGTATGTGAAGGCTACTGGGAATCACGGACTTTGTTGTATTAATTCTTTTTCTGCCTTGTATTCTCCGAGTCGTACAAAGTATGGCGTAGCCGGGCTAAGCAATTTCCCGGCGAGACAAGCAAAAAAACGTGGTAGACAGAGACGGGAGGGGTTTCGGAGTTCCTCATTAAACGGAAGTATCGGTCGTACGCAGGATTTATTGCTGTATCATAGGTAACTCAAATAGTGCCTGATCAATAGCTTTGCTGGTGAAAAATCAGTTAATCCCATTTTATGTGCGCTGCAGTCATTCGCTGGCTGCAACAATAGTAGCCAAATGTAGTTACCAACGTGCTGAGACATGCCAAATACGTATCATATAGATGGGAACGTTATATTATACGGAGTAATGAATCGCTGGATTCGGTCAAATGACCTGTTTCGGTGGTACAATTGGCTTTGTTGGGTTCTGAGCATTGCATTACGCGGCATTCCAACGCGGTCGCTGCTAGGCGCAGGCCATTCCTGAGGTAATAGATTCTGCAAACTCAAGAGAAAGTTACTCGGAAGTGTGGCATATATATATATATATATCATGGCGATGGGCATATCTACTCATATGGTCTGCGGAGGATTCCTCAATTTGGTGTCCTTGGTGCATGCAGTTTGCTCGTGGTGTAAGATATGTCTAAGCTTACCACGTTCTATGCGGCTCTCTAGCAAGAGGCTCTCCTCACTTACGCCACTTATCACTATGCACCGTGCGTAAAGTTGCCTCGTGTCCATTTCAAAGTATGATGAACTCGCTTCTCCGCGGGACGAGACAGTTAGTAGCATGCAAGATGAGTTTGCAAGTCACTAGCACGGCCTACAGAGGTCATCATCCGGGCATTTTGACTTGAGCCCAGGATACAAACGCCATGAGACAAAGGACAGTCACAGCCCATGCTTCCCCTCTCAGCCAATTCATTGGCTGCCGTTGAGCTATATCATATACGCAGTAGGTCGGTGTAGTCCCGAGACATATGGGTAGCTAGACTTATCAAATTAGAGGATATAGATGCTAAAGCCAGATACATAT
This sequence comes from Xylaria sp. FL0043, assembly GCA_022578865.1. Classification (NCBI taxonomy): domain Eukaryota; kingdom Fungi; phylum Ascomycota; class Sordariomycetes; order Xylariales; family Xylariaceae; genus Xylaria; species Xylaria sp. FL0043. The sequence goes on along the minus strand of MU397347.1, from coordinate 95,957 downwards.
GCCAACGCAATTGATTTGTTTGAAAGGGAACGAAGGATACAGATACTGAAGACATGGCCAGGATTTCGAATGCTAGAGACCTGGGGTGCCATGATCTATGATGGGTGGCACGATGACCGTATCCCTTCCTGTTATCTAGAATCTTGACAAAGGAATAGCAAGCTCCGAGAGAGGCCGATCTAGAACCACCACTGACATGCCCTTGCTTACAATTATTGCTCTTCAGCGGTTGATGCGACGGAACCCCGGCTGACAACAAGACGACAGAGCAGACAAAGAGAAGGGGCGTCACAAGTTCATTCACTGAAACGGGCGGCGTGTCTGTATGCGTTTTGTGGCGGGCATTCCCGCTCATGTTCTCATTGTTCTGCCTAGGCGAGAGGGGAAGGGCAATATTCTCTTTGATACAAACAAAGGAGAACGTAGAAAGAGGACCCCAGAAAACAATTCCCCCTCAATATAACATAACAAATACTTAGTTCTCCTTGTGTGGTCTAGCCTATCGTTGTCTTCCTGGCCTTGCTTTACGACCGTTCACCCGCTCAACTGTCCGCTCACTCCTATCTTCCCATCGATTTCGTTGTCTCATGTGGCTCCGTGTTCCCCTCGTCTCCTTGCAGAGAACAAGAGCACGCTGCGGGAAACAATAAACGGAGCCTGCCTGATCTATGACCCAACTATCCTCTTGTCCTATCTCGGCCCTCATCCCCCAACATCTACTTCGGACCGAAGAGAAGAATAAAAATCAAATACAAAACAAAAGAGCAAAAAACAAGTCATATACTATTCTCCCCCTCGGCTGTAGATTTTGGTTCGAAGCTCGGCCATTTTAAAACTTTTGTTACATTTCGTTTGTGCTTGAGCCCGCTCTTTTCCAGCTATACCTACCTTCACATCACTTCTACACTCGCTTGGAACACGTTCAGACAGTCCATTTCCATAAGAAAAGTGCCCAATATACTCCAACGATATAATGACCGACACTGCAAGTATTTCCAGTGACCAGTACACTTCCCGGTCATCTTCCTATGCTCCTTCACCCCAACATCCGTCAGCCGCCGAGAGAGTCTCGTCTGGGTCTCAACCTCGCCCACCTCCTCTTCAACTCAACACTACATTACCGACAAGACCACAAAGTCAACCAGTGACGGCGGCTAGTGGTCGTGGCGAGAATAGCGGTGATATGACAGCCAGGCCCTTTCCTCTCTCGACGCCAGGCTCTTCGTCCCATACCACTCACGACGAGCACGGTGGGCTTAGGGGCAGGAAGCGGGCAAAATCTATTGACGTCGACGAGGCGAATCAACCAAACCTTGCAAAGCTGAGCCTTTACACTCCGACCACGGCGCGAAGTGACGGTCCGCGAGAGTTGATATGCCTCTGTGCTAAGGCACCGAAGGTACCTAGACCACGTAATGGTACGTACTTTATTCCTTATCTCACGATCCAGCACCGGCCTTGTTCTCCTCGTCTTATCTCTCCTCCCCAACATCTAGGCCCTACCTTTCCCCTTGTTTGTCGACCCCTTTCTCAGTTTTCAGTCTCCCGATATTCCGTTTCTCCTCTTATTCTTATCCCATCTACCATGACCCCCAACACTTGAGTCTCCGAACCCCCGAAGATGACAACTCGGATGATGTGGCTCTTTGTCTGAGAGATCCCGTTTATGTCTCACGGGGTGGCGTTTCCATGAAAGGGGGTGAGACCCTGCCTTATTGTCTGGAGTCCTCCCTGCCTCATTTGTAATATATGATTTCGAATATTCGAGCCATCCATTCAGACCAGACAAGCCCCAAACCGAAGACAAACAAAGCATCTCCCAACAAGAACTACAAGAAAGAAGATCACAACAACATAAGAATAGAACTTGACTAATCTTTGTGCGTGGCTCCTTTGCCCTCCCAACAGCATTCATCCTTTATCGACAAGCCTGGCAAGGTCACTTCGCGGCTCAAAACCCTGGTCTAGCCAACCCAGAAATATCTAAGCTGATTGGCGAAAAGTGGCGCGAGCAACCCGAAGCCGTCAAGAACGAGTGGAAGCAGCTTGCCGAAGAGGAGAAGATTCGCCATCAGCGCCAGTATCCCGGCTACCGATACCAACCCCGACGAGGAGGTAAGAACAGCAGCGGCAGACCGACGTCCTCCGGCGGAGACACACCCGGACGCTGTCCCAAGTGCGGTGGCCGTAATATTGCGACACCTAGAACACCTACTACACCATTTAGAGTGGCATCGCCTCTGTCATCATCGAGACGCCCACCACCAAATATGCAGCCATCATACATGAATGCAGAGCATCCGAGGCGTGGGTCTATCCCAGGGGCCGTTATGCCAGCGGACCCTCGACGATATCCTCCGTCGCATCTCATGGACATCGACGAAGACTACGCCGCTATGTCACCAGTGACTGGCCCTCACGCTGGAATTCCGCCTGAGGGGAAGCGGCGCCGCTACAACGGCCCACCAGTCTACGTGCCTGGATCGCCGCATATGGGCTATGCTCCCGTCGACCCCAGATACCAGCAGCAGCATCCATCAATGGGCGGACCGCCGATGTCAGCCACCGGGTACGGTCCAGGACACCTCCCGAGACCTGCCATGCAACACCGTCCGGGGACGTACTCAGGGCACCCGGCTCATCCCCACATGCAACCCCCTCCACCACCACGGCCAGCCATGGCATACCAGTCGGTGTCGACACCTACCCGCCCAACCAGTGGCTTCGACGAGTCGCTTCGGCTACCTCCTCTGCAGACACATACCAACGAATCGCCCGTAACGACCTCAGAGCCAGGGACGGCACGGACCATGGCGCACGCGCAATCACAGCATACCCCCAGTTCCAGCATCAGCTTCACAAGCCAGGGAGGCGGATCCGCGAGACAATCACATCAATCACAGCAACCACATTCCACATCCCCAGTGACGCAGAAATGGCCCTTCCTGCTGAAGCTCGAGGTCCTGCACTCCATCAGCCCGCCCCTGCGCCCGCCGGGGCCGGGCGGTCCGCACTTCGAGACGCGCGGTCCCATCATCGCCGTCGAGGGCGCGCCGACGGCGATCCTGAAGGAGGTCGCGGCGGTGATCGAGCGGGCGCTGTCGGTGTCGGCCGAGTTCGCCGTCAAAGTGTGGTCTGAGGACACCAGTACCGCCATCGCGCACTCGAGCCCGGAGCCGCATGCGCGGAGTAGTAGCAGTGGTGGCGGTAGTTCCGATGCGAATAACAACAATAATAGCGGTGGTAATAATGATAACTACAACGGTAGTGGTGGGAGTAGTGGAAATAAGGGAGGAAGGGAGGAAGGTGGAGGCGCCAGTGTGGGAGTAGCGGGACAGAGAAAGGGGTCGATGGCCTCGTCCTCGCTTATCAGTCCTATTGCGAATTACGTCGCGCGCATGCTGAAGTGGCATAAGACATCCGAGGATCTCATCCGGTATATCACGAGCTACCCGCCCGCACAGCAGCAGCGACGAGGCAGCGGGGGTGGGAGTAATGATGGTGGTGGCTCTCATTCGGATAATAATACTACTGCCGCCTCGTCATCGTCGTCATCGCATAGATTGCCCGTGGCCATCATGTCCGACGGCTACAGCCTGACGTTCTCGGACCGGTACGCCAGCACGCTGCACGTCAACGACGTCTACCGCGCCGACGACCACTGGCAGTGGGTCGCGACGCTGTGGCGCGGCATCGTCGGCGCGGATCTCACGGTGTACGTCAAGAGGGGAGGCGGTGCTGATGATGCAGGGGGTAGTGGTGGTGGTGGGAGTGGGAGTGTTGAGATCGCTAGCCCTGGCATCATGGTACTGCGTATCTCTGACGCGGGCCGCGTCGACGAGAAGCTTGAGCGCAGACTCGGCTTTGAGATCGCTGAGTGGGTGCGTGGAGGGAGCTTCATGGCTGGGTTTGGGAAAATGTGATTTGGATTTCCTCCCTTTTTATTGTTTCCTCTTTTTTGGGTCAAGGGAGGGAGGGATTGGGTTGGATTGGATGAGGGGTTCATGAGTTCCGTTCCTTTCTCGGATATGGGGAAACTAGGTGGCGTTTTACTCTTCGAGTGTTATGGAATGAAAAACATCAGGAGAAGAGGGGGAGAGAGGGATGTGAAGAGGAGACGTCAGGGATGGAAAGTCGCTGTTGTATTATGGCTTGTGTCAACTTTAGACTCACTTTCGGAATCGAGGTTGAATTGGGGGTTACATAAGATATACACTTGTATGTACCTAGCTTAAAACATGTGTATTATACTGTCTTTCCCTTACTTACACCTTCCCTCCGCCGTTGCTTCGCTTTGCTAGGGTTTAATTAAGGGACTCAGGGTCAGGTTTGGCTAAGAATGGGAGTTTATTCTGTGAACTGTTGAGATCCATTTAGTGTATTAGGAATTGAAGTTTGTTTAGTATCCTAACAGGCCTCAAACTTGAAAGTTTGTTCAGTGCAATAAGAATGAGAGCTGTTCAGTGATTCAAGAATACCTAGGTAGGGGTTAAATGGTCTGGTATATTAAAATGGACTCTTGAAGTTTGTTCAGATTTAGTGCGTTAAGAATGGGACTTGAAGGTGTCTTGAATGTATGGAAAGAACAATGATTTACATCGTAAAGAATGCTGCTGACACTATATATATAAGACATAAGACCATGAAAAGATACTATCGAATGAAGTGAAACTGAATTGGCAGTTAAACAACCTTGGAACCTTACCGACCCTGAAATACAGTACCCGTATACAGTATAACTGACATATCATACGGTGTATATTTACAGCGACACCGATTATATGCAAGTCGCGTAATCGAATAAGCAGAAGACGCGTTTCACGACCTCGTCAAAGCACTTACAACATTAATTAACAATAAACCTCGGGACAAAGCGAAGCAACACCAGCCCGGGTTCCATTTACCCAGCGGCACCCAAACGCCCTAGAGCGGCTCGCCATGCACTACTACTGACCAACCGACATCGCTAGCACAATTGGTAGAACGACATGGCCGAGATAGCAGCTGGACAGCAGATTCGGCTCAGCGACGGCCGCAATGCCGTCGTGCGCTTCGTGGGCCAAACGCATTTCGCCGTGGGAGACTGGGTCGGTGTCGAGCTCGAGGATGACTCGGGCAAGAACGACGGCGCTGTGCAGGGCGAGCGATACTTTGACTGTCCGCCCGGTCGGGGCATGTTCGTGCGCCCGACAACCGTCACGATACTACAGGCCGCTCCCGCTGCCTCCTCGAAAACAACCAACCCTATTCGCCGAGGATCCAGGACGAGCACCATCGCCCCGAGCGCCGCGGGACGGCCACCTTCTGTTAATGACCCATCCCTGGGCAAGAGAATGAGCCTGAATGCTCCTAGTCCGAGCCCAGTGCCACGAGCCTCCCGTCCGTCTAGTATAGCTAGGGTATGTCAAGTCGATTTGTGCGCATGCTGTGACTGCGACCAGGTAAAAGAGCTAACGTTTGAGTGTCTTCAGTCTCCCACTAAATCCCCTACAAAACAACTGGTCACCGCGCCCTCGAGCACAGCTACTTCCCGAACCGGTACACCTTCCAATGCACGTCCCTCAGGTGTTGGCGTGAAGCCCCGCCCTTCGATGGGCGTGAGGACATCCATGGGACCGCCTGCACTCCCTGCCGCTGGGCCGGGGCGACGAGCTTCATCCGCTACTACAACAGCTCCAAGAGCAGCTAGTGGCGTTACGAGACCTCCGGGTGGAAGAGTCTCGACGGTACCTGGTCAACGACTTGCTCGGCCTTCCTCTGGTAGAGTTTTATCTGGTGGATCTGCTTCGGGGAATGAAGCTGGAGATAGGTCAGGGATCAGTTCTCCCTTTAAGAGTGATGGAGAACAAACGAATAGCCCGGTCCGCTCTCGGACGAAAGCCCTGGAGAAGCTCACATCTGGAGGCGCTTCTGCAACATCGTCGAAGCCACCAGCGAGTGCGACGACCACCAGGACGCCCGCAGCAGCTAGTTCGACGACTCGACCGGGTGCTAGTAATGCTCTCAGCAGAGAGAACGAGGACCTGAAAACTAAGCTTAAGATTCTCGAACGCAAAAGAGCGGAGGATCGCGACAGACTCAAGGAGATGGAACGAATCCAGGAGCAGCGCGACAAGTTCGAAACCATCAATAAGAAGATCGAGGGCAAATTTCAATCAACGGTACAAGACAATGTTGCGCTACGTAAACAATTAAAAGAGGCAGAAGACAGACTTGGTCAGATCGAAGCGCTGCAAGCCGAGCATGATTCTATCATGGAGCTGGCAACCTTAGACCGCGAGATGGCAGAGGAAACCGCCGAGGTTCTCAAGGTTGAGCTCGAGGCTCTGAAGCAGAAAGCAGAGGAGTTAGAGCTCGAGGTCGAGATATTGCGGGAAGAGAACAACGAGTTCTCACAAGGCATGTCGCCCGAGGAGCGAGCGAGCGCTGGCTGGTTACAAATGGAGCGCAACAATGAGCGGCTGCGCGAGGCTCTGATTCGGCTCCGGGATATTACCCAGGAGCAGGATGAGGAGAACAAGGCGCAAATCAAGTCGTTGGAGAAGGACCTGGAAGAATTTGAAGCTATTAAGGAGCAGTATCAAATCGCCAAAGAGAAGCTTCTAGAGTCGGAATTACGAGCTGAGGATCTACGGCAACAGCTCGACGACAACCTAGGAGCCGAAAATATGATCGAACAGCTGAGCTACGAGAAGCTTCAACAATATGAGCAGATCCAAGAACTTAAAGCTGTCATTGAAGATCTTGAGGCTTTGAAGGAGATCAACGACGAGCTTGAGGTCAATCATGTCCAGAACGAGAAAGAAATGCAAGAAGAACTCGACTTCAAAGACAACATTATTACGGAACAGGCTCGGCGGGCAGTTGAAAAGGATGACGCCATCGGAGACCTTGAATATACGCTATCGCGGTTCCGAGAACTTGTCACAAACTTGCAGTCCGACCTCGAAGATATGCGTGCCTCTCGCGCGGTTAACGAGGCTGAATCAGAACAGCTCAATAGCAATGCCCGCCTCATGATGGACCTCAACCAGAAACTCCAGATCTCTGCTGCCAAGACCCAGATTAAGACCATTGACCTCGAGATGCAACGAATGGGAGCTCAAGAAGCACAACAACACCTCGACATCGTTAAACTATTCTTGCCAGAAAGCTTCGATGCTGACAGAGACTCCGTTCTTGCACTATTACGGTTCACCAGGTTGTCTTTCAAGGCCACCCTCTTGCATAGCTTCATCAAAGAGCGAGTCAGCCAGCCGCATCCCGGACACGAAGATGATGTGTTCGCCGGTTGCGATGTATTAGACAAGCTCACATGGGTAGCGTCCATGTGCGACCGCTTCGTTAATAACATTAGCCACTGCTCCTTGGAAGAGTTTGCTAGATATCAGGCTGCCTTGTACGAGCTCGAGCCCGTTGAGCGAGCTCTGAATAACTGGATTGAAGGTCTCAAGAGGGATGAATTGAAGGAGAAGCAGTGTGCCGACGAGCTCCAACGTTCTCTTGCTCTCATGTCTCATCTCGGAGAAGTTCATATTTCCCAGGGACTGGAAAGCTTCGCGGATGAGGTACAGATGAAGACAATGCTAATGCAGAGCCACTTGGAGTCAGCCGCCACAGCTTTTGGTGTCACCAAGGAAATGGTCCACAGGATGGTACCAGCCAATAGTGAAGAGGATGAGCAAGCCCAGCACTTCACCAGGCGGGCAGATGCAGTCATCAGCCAGACACGCAGCGCTAAAGTCATCGTCTCGAAGGCAGTCCGGTCGCTGGAAGACTTAAGAGCAAGATCACTAGCCCTTACTCCTGACACTTTAGACGCCTTTGAGCAATGCGAAAATGCTAGTCGAGAACTAGGGGAGATGTCTCGCTCTATTGGTATCGACTTGCACAAGCTGCTCACCGTAGAGGGACGCGAGGAACCATTCACCTATCAAGAAGTGCAGAGTACAGTACATAACACCGTCATGACGGTTTTCTCATCTGCAGAGTCTGATCTATTTTCAACCTATCTCTCTAAAATCCGAACCCTTACTACCCAGGTCACTGACCTTGCCGCTGTCTGTGCCGACTTATCACAGACGCAAGAGTTCGAGCGTAGTCCTGCGCCCTGGATTCTTCGGGCTCAAGAGCTCAAGGCCCTCAAGACTATACCAGTCGATGCGGAAGAGGAACTTCGTCAACTCAAGGACCACTACAACCAAGCTCGCCGTGAAATTGCCCTACGTGATGAGAACCTCAGCACTGCTACTCTGCGTATAGAAACTCTGGAAGCTCGCATGCGCGATGCTAACGCCAAGGCCTCTCGCATCTCGGATCTCGAGGCGCAGATAGCAGATGCCCAGAGCCAGGTTGATCGACTTAAGAAAGATATCGAGCAACAAGACCGCGAGGCTAAGACCCTTGAAGCAGATCGCGACAAGTGGAAGAAGATTGCTGGCGACAGTAGAGCATATGGTGATGCGAGTGACACGACAGGGGCCAAGACAGGCCAGGAGCGTGCGGTCGCTACTGCTCGTGAGATGGATGCTCTCAAGGACGACATCGCTAACTTGCAAGCTGCCGTAAGGTACTTGAGGGAAGATAATCGTCGCGCACGCTTGACGGAGCAATCGAAGTATGACTGGCTTGCCGAGCCACTGAAGAAGCCCACTCCTGTTGTTGAACAGAGGAAGGGTTTGGTTATCGCCGAAAGCAAAAACGTGCTGGCCGAACTCCTCCACATGGCCACTTCCGCAAAGGTGTACGATATGAATGCTCTCCCTAAGGATAAGTTGGTATGGAGACCTGCTAAAGTGACACCACAATATCATGCTGCCAGGTTAGCAGAGGATTTTGCAGTCTGGAAGAGTTGGGAGACTTCTGTGATGCAGAAAACGCATATGATTATGGGACAACAACAGGGGCGCAAGCAGGATTTCGACCATACTAAGATGCGGAAGGCTGCTGCGAGACTGCAAATCCGCCTCCCTGATATTAACGGGAAAATGATTCCCGGCAGCGGCCGCGATGTGCAGATTGTTGGATCTCGAGAGTGGGAGGGGCTACAAGGACGACTTGTCGCTTTATGATAAAGGAAAAAGACTTATGATCAAGACTGTAGGGAAGAGCCGACAAGCCAGTTGAAACCTCTTGGAATGCATTTTAGAGGGTTCAGCCACTGTCATGGTCCAGCTTCTACAGTAACTCCATATACCCCTTGTATTGTATCATCAGATAGCGAGCATGGAACCATTCGAGCCAGTAAACTGGCCGTATTACATAGTTATTCACTGTATATTGACTCATCCAATTTTTGTTGGCTGTGAGTTGGTGTAATCTAGTGACGAGCAGATGTACGCTATGCATGGCTCTCGGAGAGCTGATCTTGAGCAACCTACATGCTTCATGAATGATTTCGTCTCTAATAAGCCGTCATCTAGCAAAATCAATCATCCATTCATTACACCTCATTTCCTGCCTTTCTTCCCTTTCTTCCCGCCGCCCTCGCTCCCGCCAGCCGCAGGACCTCCTCCTCCACCACCACCCATACCCATTCCCTGCAACATGCTCATCATATCAGCATTCATACCCGGCATGCCCATACCCGGCATACCACCACCACCACCGGGCCCTCCCCCTTGCATATCCCGCATCATATCCTTAAACGCATTCTCGCTGACGCCCCCACCCGTCATAGCCGCCGAATAAGCAGGCAACAACTCCCCCATCTTCCAGCCCCTCGGCACAGCGGGTTTCGGCCACGGCTTGCCGTCGGCATAGACATCCGCCGCACCGCCTAGACTACCCAACCCGAGCCCCCGCATCCCCTGCCGTAGGGAAACCGACTCCTCTGTCGTCGGGTTTTCTTGCAGATACTTGGCTACGACGACGTAGAGGTGGTGCTTGTTCTTCACCGGGTGACCCCGCGCCCGCGCTTCTTTGAGCGCTACGCGCACGCGGCCTGGGTTCGCCCAGTCTTGCGGGTGCGTGCGGTGCGCTTCGAAGACGGGGGAGAGACGCAGTGCTGCGCATGCGTTTGCGATCTCGCGGGCGAGCGGGTTCTTGACTGCTAGATTTGCGGGGACGCGACGGCCTTCGCTGCGCGTGCGCGTTGCGTCGAAGTAGATCGGGTAGAGCATTTGGTAGTCTTTGATGTCGTTGGGTTGCAGGCCCGGTTGCGGGGCTGCTTGGGAGGTTTGTTGTTGTTGGGGAGGAGGAGGGGCATTGGTGCGGGATTGAGGTTGGGATTGGGATTGGGAGGGCTTTGGTCTTGAGGGAATCGCGCGCAGGATGTCGGAGTCCTGGAAGTCGTCGATGTCGCCTTCGCTGGGGTCCGAGACGTCGTCGTCGCTGTCTGATACCTCTTCTATCCTTGGGTGTGACATTGTGGGTGCTTTTTTAATCCTCCCTGTGACTTGGGACTAGATACGGTTTTCCGGATTTATGACTATTGTTCTCTTTTTCTATGGGACAGGAGCCGCTTTCGTGATAGAGGGTGTTAGGGCGGCGACAAGAGTTGTGATATTGGATAGGGAGGTAGTTATGCTGCTGTGATGCTGAAGTGGTTGTGGTAGTGGCTACAATTTTAGATCGTGGGGTAGCGAGTGGGAGCCCGGTGGTGGGGCCCGGACGACCCACCTAGATAGAAACCTCCCGAGCACCGGTGCAACTCCGGCCCGTCAATAACCCCTCCGGTCCCAGACTGATCATAGTATTGCGGGTTCCTTGATTTTCTCTCGACGCTCATGTTAGATACAAGAGATACGAATCCGATAGCTTTCTATTATACTTCGCCACAGTCAAGAATATTAACGGAGCGTGTGACTCCTGTAGACTAGCATAAGTAGTCAACTCTAGATGCTCTTGAGTCGACTCATGAATTATCCTTTACGCTGACCCCGACGTGGCGACCTGATATGACCGTGTAAAGCTACTCATGAGTATGCCTCTGTCGCTTTGGTGGCCCAAGTCTAGTTTCCTTCGAAACATTTGGTATTCAGACTCGTTGATACCAGCACACACTGCTAAAGGGATCTAATAGCCTTCTGGCCTAGGCATTGCTGAGGGCCTACCTACTGCGCTTAGGCAAAGTTGCGACAACTGTTTCGAAGCTATAGAAAGCGGCTTTCCTATATAGGCTGAACTGGCGGTAGTAAACGGTCATCGAGAGCATCATGAGACATTAGGTCTCGCGGCTGGAAGGGAACATCGGGTATATCAACGCAGCCTATGATGTGCCCTTTCACTCTCGACAAAGTTAAAAAAAGAAAAAAAAAGAGGTGACAGGGAAAGGAGGGAAGAATGAAGAAGAAGAAAAAGAGGATAAGGCGGCGTAGAGGAAATGGTTACTAACAGCTCCTTAGGGAATGGACATCTGTCTTATGGGCTGGAGATCAATTGAAGGATACGACATTCAACTGAAGCAAGTACAGCCTCAACTGAGTAGCCCGTAAGGCATAATGCCTAGATACCACGTAACGCATACTATTGCGGTGCTAGCCAAACGAACATTCATGGTACTAAGCGCAACACACCTCGTCCCTTGGCGATGGACTGTTAGGTATAACTGAATCAGAAATAAATCGATAAAGTCTGGTGAGAGAGGCATTGGTTATAGTAACTGGCACTAGCTGTCATGTCACTGTTTCTAAAGGAGCGCCAGAGAGCTTTAGTAGTATGAAGAGCTTCCAGTCTACTAAAGCTTTTAATCACTGCTCCCATCAATAGGTATAGGGTGGTAAGGAGGAAGACTTATAAACACAAATCAGGCGGCTTCAACAGATAGTACCGTAGCCCAAATCGCAATCACAATGATCATAGCGTAATGGCGGGATGACGAGATGACGAGATGATAAGAGAAATCAATTTAAGAACTCCACTAAAATGCACGCTCTGCAGATCATGGTCTATCAGTGCAAATTACCACTCGTACATGAATTCGACAGTTGCCACCCTCCCAGTCCCAATGCAGCCAGGTCTTTGCATGCAAGATGCCCACTTCGCCAAAATATCAAACCAATGAAGTGATAGGTTCCTGTTACAAATGTGCAAAAGCTAGAAAAACATGCGAGATCCGGCTCGGGTAGTTGTATGTAAAGTGTCTAGCATCCCAAAATCTCAGTGTGTGTAGAATGATTCGTGAAGCCGAAGAAGCTGGGCGACAACCCAGGCCTCGCAGTTCGTGATCATGATTGTTGCGTATCTCATATAAAACAAATAGGTGTTATATGTCCTATGTACGACTCGGCCACGAATCTTTTTTTCTTTCTCAGTACGCTTCGCGGTGTTGCGGCTGCGGGTGCCAACATCATCTAAACCATAATGAAGTCCGCTTCTAGCTAGTTTTCATTCGACAGATGAATTGAAATTGTCTAGAGTAGAGGGCAGTTCGGGGCTCGATTCCCAATGCATAGTATTATGATTGGGATGCAGACGATGTAGTGGCGTGAGAATTTACCGTGCCTGGCGTCGCCGATTAGTACTCAATTTACAGCTCCGTTGCAGCGACTTTCTTAGCGGTCTCCGTGCTGCCAATACTTGTCACACTGGTCTGGGTGTCCCGTCTTTTTGGATTTGCCATTCTTTCAAAAAATGGAGAGCTTACACGCTCCTTTGGGAAAGCTCGTCTCCTAGCTTTAGCCATTGTAAGGCCGCCATCGCTGTCGCTGTCGCTATCTTCGTTATCATCTATAACGTTTGGAGACAAAGTAGAAGCCCCCGAAAACAAAGATTCGTACTGCTCGTCTACTCTCAGGGGAAATCCCTCGACGGGCTCCTTTACCAAGGCTGGCGGAGTCAAAGAATCTGTCGTGTCTATGAGAGACTGTCGTCCTAGGCATCCGGGCTTGAGTAAGCAGTCCCCTAAGAAGTCGCCTTCAGCATCGGCCGAGACAGAACTGGCGCCACTGAGAAGCGCTGGCAATGAGGGGTCTGAGCGGAAACTCTGCTGGGGCAGATTTTCGATGCTTATGGGGCTAGTCAAGGGAGTGTAGGACGCCCCAGTGGAAGGAGAGGCGGAAGTCGCCAGAGTGCCTGCAGTGTCAACCCTGGATGGTGATTGCGGGGTCTCTACGGTGACCTCATCATCCGGTGAGAGTGCACAAGCTGGAACCGGCGAAGACATAACATTGTGCAGGACGGCACCGCCGCCCTGAGTTTGTCTCTCAGATTCACGGATATGTTGTCGGATCATGTGTTGCTGGGACCTGGCGAGAGATTCTTCAGCGGACAAATCGTATTCTCTTGGTGGAGGGATTTTCCCCTCTATATGCATGGCCTGGTGGGATGTCGTTGGCCGCCGGTCGAGTTCTGCTGACACGAAGTGCTTTTCATGCATGTTTGGGTCCGAGTTCGGGTAGCCATGTTGGTAGGTACGAGGTGCGATAGGAGAGAGTATGGGAGACGCGAGTGATGACTTATGCGTGGCACGGGTAGGATCAACTGAGAAAGGACGTACAGGCAGTTCAATACTACCGGGGGCAACTGCAGTGCTAATAGCCACCATGGGTTCTGCTCGTTTATCTTCGTTTGCGAAAAATCCACGATCCACGGATTTCGATCGTGTAGGATCATCTTGTGTTCGTACATCGCGTGCTTTCCACAGAGGGGCGACTGGATTATCTGCGGTTGCGGTATCCGCTGCAGGACTGCTCAGACTCGCCTGCGCCTCTTTCGCATGCGCTAACGCGACTTGGGCATTGCTGATTGACCTGACTCGTCCATGACGCTGAAGGAGGCCCCGGCCAGATGAAAGAGACGTAGACGAGGATAGTGAGCCCCCAAAACCTGAAAACATGTCAAATACATTTGTGGTGTCGTTAGCCGGAACATTGAGTGGCGGGGTCGACTGTTGCTGCGGAGAATCCAGAAGCTCCCTTGTAGGTGACTCGTGCGGAGTAGCGCTTACGCTTTGAGACAGAGGATGCTCGCTCTCTCTAACAGTAGCGAAGTAATCGTCAGGCCGTATACTTTTGCGACGCATTTCTTGCCAGTATGAGGGAAAGGGACTTGCGTTCGCAGACATTTCACCAGCCGAGCTAGCGACACTACTTGCTGCTCTTCTTCGAGACTGGCTGTGGTTTTCCGATTTCTCCGTACGGCCACCGTGCATCACCTTATTGACGGCTTTCTTCACAACCGAGCGTGCTCTTTCCATCAATGTAAGGGGTACAACCGCACGTGTGATTTCCCTCTCGTCAACTTCAATCTTGCGACCGGAGAAACGACGCGAAGGATCAGTTTCATCAATCCACTGGATAACGGGCATGTTGATGTCGGCAACAACCCAAGGATGCCGCTTTACGTCCCTCAACCTGATGCGTTTCTCGGGGTTCTTGATGAGCATTTTACGAAGGAGATCGTAGAGATCATCGTCGATTTCCTCATAAGACAGAACATTATCATCCCGATATGGCTCACTGCTGACTCTCTTGTAATAAGAAGCTGATAATGGAGAGTGCTGCGGATCAACGGGTCGAAGGCGCCGGCGTGGGATATACACATCCTCTTTAGCTATCTTTTTGAACATCTGAAACTCATCCTCGGCCATAAAGGGTATTCGGGCAAATATCAGACAGTAGAGAGTTACGCCTAAAGACCATACGTCAATCTGTTCGGATATCTTTGGCTGTTCGTGGTCGACATCAGTGTAGCACAACTCCGGCGCAAAGAACGCAGGGGTGCCGACCGTCTTTGCAAGCTCCAGATCGTCATCAAAGTCCCGCGCTTCGGATTCGGAAACAAGCTCATCGGGCTCGCCTTCGCGAATAGGACGGCCGAAATAGGATACGCCGAAATCCGAGATCTTTACTCTGTGATCTTTAGTCCACAGCAGATTCGCAGGCTTGATGTCTCGGTGTACAACGCCCTCATAATGTAGATACTCAAGACCTAGAACAGTGTCCCGGAAGGTTGCTCGGGCCTCTTCGATCGTGAAGCAAGGGACATAAGAGAAATCGTCCGAAAATGGGTCGTGTGGCTGCGAACTGAAGTCTACAGATGACATGTGAGAAATGATGGAGTCGGCCATGCTTGGAGATCTGCCACGGTACAGATGTTCATCCACATAGGCGCCATACATTGTCCCGTCTAGGGCTGCTGACGACCCAGGCTTAGAACGCAGGGGGCCGGGTGTCTCTTGTTCGCTCTCGGCATCGACATCAACTGACGAGGTATCGAACTCGGAGGGCAAGGGCGTATTTGCACGAGAACCAGATATAACAGATCGGCGGCCTGACGAGCGGGTTATTGACGCAGCTCTGGACCCTGGATGTGAAACAGAGGGGACTGCTGTAGATGGCAGGGCAGTTTGGTCTCCGTCTCTACCAAGAGAATATGCCTGACTCCCAGACCAATCATCCTCGTTGGCAGCACCATACTCTATGCTCCAGTAGTCCCCTGCTCCTCTTTGCGTCTCTAGCATTTTGGCCCTCTTGGCTTCGTTGATAGCATGTCTCTTTTCGAGGAGCTGCATGTAGCGTTCGTTTTCCTCCTCTTCTGTGGAGTTCAGATGATCCCCGTACATCCCTTTCTCGACCATCCTTCTCTCCCAATGGCAAATGTATGGGATGCCTTTCTTTCTCCAGACTATCTCGCCAAGCTCAACATGTTCCAAGACGACGTAAATCTTCTTGAGTTCGGGGTCATCAATGATCTCGAGCAGAGCGACAACATTTGGATGGCGAATCTTTTTGAGTATGGCAATCTCTCGCTTGGTCTTGTCTTGTGGGGACGCAGTAACCTTTCCCAGACGGCGTGTCTTCGAGAATCGTGGGATAATCTTGATGGCGACATTTTCACCATTCTCCAAGTTTCTTGCTAGCTTCACCTTGCCATGCACACCGCGGCCGAGCTCTTCTATCACTTCATATTGATTTATCAATTTTCGTCCTGTCAACATGTCAAGGTCTACAAGGGCCTTATGTGTTCTATTATGGTTAAGTCAGGACCAGCATTTCCAGCAAACTAATATTGGGCGGTGGGATGCAGACTAGGATAGGGTCTACACTAAATGATCTTGCAACGTGATTTGAGCAAGACAAAGGGGACGACGACTTACTCTCTCACTTTGTGGCCTTGCAAGGGGTGCAAATAAGGGCTAGCAACAGCGGCCGGCGTAGATGCATCTGACGCAGAATGGGACGGAAAGACATTGGAGCGGTAATTTGTTGGGCTAAAGAGCCCCGGGGAGGAGACAGGCGTGCTGTTGGCAGTTCGCGACGGGACGGCGGGGAGATGAGGGGTGTTATTGGTCATGGAGAGAAGAGGACGCTGTACTTGATGAGGATCCATAGCGACAAGGACGTGGTTGAGATCGTGGCAGTCCGGTGGCAGTCATTCTGAGACGCAGTGAAAGCATCTCGTCGCAATTATGAAGGCTCGAGGACAGACACGCAGGAGAGGACGGCTTGTCAGCAGGCCATTGTTGCAACACGGCGCCTAGTAGCAGTAATAGTAGTCTTAGAGTGGGATGGAAAGATGGCAACTAGAGAATTGGTAGAGGGGACCAGATACAAGTAATATGTACAAAGCTAGGGTAAGTGCACATATATGATGAACTCTCGAGCAGGGAGTGTATGGGACAAAAGAGAAGAGAATTGACGAGACGAGACCCGGTGTTGAGAAATCGGGAGATGATAACTCGGACGGAGCGGGCAAAGAGCCTACACTACGTCGGCCATGGTGGGAAGGTTTGGTCTCTCTGGGCGCTGTCTTGGGAAAAGGTGGGCTGCCGGTGGAGCAAGGACCTAGTTTAAGGTCCTTGTCAACAGCAGATAACTGTACAGTTACGTCTACTCTACCTGGGTACACGCTCTTGCAGCACCCACCCTCTAACCCAACATATCCTAGTGCAGTGCATGCGATGTACCCTCGTACCTACTGTACCCACCACACCACATGTCCGTGCAGCAGGGAAGTACCACCTGAGGTTCTCAGCAATTGGGTAAGCCGTGCGATGAAGCGGATCCCCCAATCAGCGAGTACATCGATGTACCTGGATCTAGTCCGGCAGGAGCACTGACTCGATAAGTACCCGTAGTGTGTTCAAAGCGGCTGCGGTCCGATCTCTAAGTCGATAATATACTGTATACAGCTGTAGCTCTGTGTGCCTACATGTAGCCTGCCGAGCGCCCAAGAAGCCTGCTTTGCCATTGAGGGCCAATGATGGTTAGATGTACGGCAGCGAAAGTATCACGCTAGTTGTCTGTTGTATGTCATGTACTTGGCCAGCCAGCGCGCTAATAGTAGCTGCGCAAGTGTGCATCTCACAGTGCGGGTTGTTATCAGTATCCAAGGAGTACAGCATCTAGAATAAACCTGATAGTGTAGCTCTCTATCATCCTTGAGAAGGAGCTCGAAGAGAGGGAAGTGCGTAATTCACAGCAACTATGTTCCTATGCTGTATGATTTAAAGTGGTGAAATAGTAGGATATAATGGTAATACCATGCTAATGATTATGAAAGTTACGAAATATGCATTGGTGTAGTAGTGCTTAGTTTGACTTAGATCTATCTTACCTAGTACCTAGGTAGGTTTTATCATTGCAATCCTTTGTAACACCTGGTTCCTCACGTTTGTTCCACTGAGCATGAGGTATTCATCTTTAATTGTACACTATGTTTGTATAGTATCAGACAGCCAGTCTTTGACAGTAGTTGCTTTAGATGACGTGTTTCTCTGTCCTTCCTTTAGATCTAATATTTGCACATCTTTGACCTTTTCCCCTACCTACTAGTATTGCCCTCGAGGTCTGCTCAATGGAAAATGTGAAACATGCAACATTGGCCATTTGTATGGCTTGTATGGCAGGATCAATACTTGCTATTCATATGACAGCCGGGTTTTAACATGATCTCGAGCATTTTCATCGTGCCTGGCAAGTCTACCTTGGTACTCGTTCAGAACTGTCTTTGTTACTGTGAACACAGCTGTCGAGAATGCTTAAGCTTCACTTAAGCTAGGGAACTTGGCTAGCCTAACAGAAGACATATAAAGCATTGAGATACCTGTGAGCTAATAGTGAACTACACATATCTATCTCTTGATATCAGTATACCCTGAACTACGCATATCTATCTCTTGATATCAGTATACCCTGGGTAGATGGAAGGGTAGACACCTCATCTACTAAGACGTGCTAATGTACGTTGTATTGAAGAGAGTTAGTATGCGCAGCTGGTCGAGTACTCAGTAGCATACCAGTACTTTGTACAGTGTTTAGTACAGTATCTGAATATTAGTAGTAGGCGGGCTATTAGGTCATACTGTACGAACAATAGCTTAAGATGCATGTATGTATGCGCGCATCTACTGCATATATGTACCAAATAACTTATTGCTATTGGATTTGACAATTCGACTCCGCGGCCAGTATCCAATTGCTAATGGCCATTATCTTGCTCAAGAAACCATCTAGCTTTGCTAAAGTCCCCGTTAACTACTAGCACAAAGACTTTGAGACAAGGCAGTCTAGTATATACCCCAGCGGTATGTTCCTACGAAGAGAGTGTCGTCACCCGAGAATTGATTGATGGTAGACCTTTGTATCAAAGTTAACCTAACGTGGTGTTTCCTGATCCTCTCAAGTGCACGAATGGATTCCATCGACTTAGTATTAGAAATGCCGCACAATATTGAATGTAATAAGAATTATTTCCAGCTTTTGTACACTAGCACACAGGCATGTCTACCTGTCTATATTTCGCACTTGCACATGTAAACCTTAGAACGGCCGCGAATGCGGTCTGTGGTAGGGCTCAACGGTGCTACGAAGGAGCGGGCCGCCCTAGACATTGGATGCTTTCGTGCGCCCACTTCTCCCTAGACAGGTAACCCGATATCCCTTTGGGTATTGTGAACGCTGGCCATCTGCAGTAATTCGAGCGAAGGGAAGTGCATGAAATACAAGGGGCCGGGATTGTAAACATTGGTTGGACGTTCGAGCATCGTATGGTAGGTACATATATGTATGTAAGTAGGTATGTGGCTATATGAAGTGTAGGTAGTCTAAAGTCTGATACCTGATCAGTACCCGAGTAAGGGTAAATGACACGGGCCACGTCACACAAGAATAGCCATGTCGTGTACGGAGACTTGTACTAGGCATGGTACCAGGCTAGTACCAAAGGGGATGAGATACTGTGCAAGTTCTGGTCAACTCTCATGTTAGTAGGTAGGTACGCCGCTCTTGCATAATGTAGAGACAGCTGGTTACTTGCCAATATCAAAGTGTGAAGTCGGTTGAAGACTCGACAATTCCTGTACTTGTATCGTCCGCCACGTGTTGCATCCGGCGGTAGAAAGCATGAAGTACATGTATCACTTCGCAGCATAGAACCGATAGCACCCCATTCCGACTCCTGCGCTTCGCAAACTGTAGCCGCCCATGATTGACCGCCAGTTCGCCAAGCAAAGTCCATCACGATGTCCGGCTCATGATGAATTCCTCGCACGAGCGTGCTGCAACCTAATTGGTGTCAAACGAAGATACAATTCCTATGTTGCACACCTTACGCATGGACCACGACTAGTGCAGGCGTGGCGAACTACGGTATAATATGCCACTGGCCAACCACGGAGCGGGACAAGCATGCTGCGAGCTTGTTCAACTCAATCGCTTGTTCCTCAGTATGTAGCAGAAACGAATGGATGAATGAATAGTACTACACCTCTTCCGGGATTATGAATGTTAGCTCGATACTTCCACCAGCGATTTTACCAGGGCTGTTACTGAGGCATTGCCGGGGTCGTACCAGGGTGGCATTTGTACCTGCCAGGGCTCCATAAACCTTTTTAACCTCTGTTGTTAGCTGACGTACAGGGACCCCCTACACGCATATTATACTAGAATCAGTAAAATATAAACGTTTAGTGCTTAATCTTTACTTAACGTGGAAAAGTATTTACCTAAATTAGAAAAGTATATACCTGACGTAGAAAAGTATTGGCGGGTCAAGTATTAAGCTAGCATTCATAATCCCGGAAGGGGTGTAGTAGGCAAGGAAGTGGCAACCTAATATAGCTCTATCAGACCATCCTCCCTCGAGATATGACGGCAAGATCCGTACTAGTAACATAGTACGATTGTCTGTGTACTAATGTACTCAGTAACGGTATTACGAGGACATGAGGACGGTGGCTGATTCCAGAGAGCCTAGAATCTTCAGGGTTCACCAAGTTGCATGAAAACGTGCTGGGAGCTGGCTGTCGATGTACTACTAGGGCGAAGGAGGCTCTTCTTGCGGGCTTACACAGCTTACACAGCTTACACAAGAGAAATTCGTTTTCAGCCTGTCAGAAGTCCTGTTCCTGCTCCCTGCCGGTATCGTCATCTACTTACCCCTGTCTAAAATATACAGTACGCAAGACTATGTACTGTAGATGACAAGGGACATACATCTTCATCTTCCGTGGCGACAAACAGCATCTGGCTGCGTCATGGAACCTCCCCGCTCAGAACCCGCTCTACCAGCCCACAGCGGCTTCATCTACCCACAGACGTTAACGTCTCCGGTTACAATACTGCGGATTGGCTCGTGGACACCTGCGCCAATACAAATAAGCACGCCAAACATCAACTTCCTCCCTTTCTCTCCCTCGGCGCTACTCTGCCGCCCACGATACCCTCATCGTAATGCGACTCCGGAAAAGGTGTCCTCAGTGCGCCGACTTTGTCCCTATTCAGATTATCCTGCCTGCATGCCCAAGGGGGCTGCATCGATGCGAGTCTGGACCGCGGGGTCGGCATATCTAAAGTGGTGTTCCAAATACCAGCGGCGTTCACGATGCGAATCAGGCCGCACCACAGCGGCCGATATTAGAGTCACCGTCATACAGTCGAAAAAGCCCAACGGGGTGACGCAAGGGTGTATATGGTGGCAGGTAGCAGTAGTAGTTAGTATACAGCAGCCCAAGTCCGAAGGCGGAGCAAGGGATCGTCGCATTTTGCTTCATTTCCCACTATGCACTACATAGTAGTAGTGCGCACTAACAGCAGCCGGCAAGCAGCGTAGGTATCGCTTTTTTAAGGTTGGCTACGAAGTGGCTGGTCCCGCTACAATTTTATAGCATACCTACTTGTGCTCTCAAGAAGCGCGGCAAGAGTCGCAAGAGGGAGAGAGTTGAGAGGACATACAGCATGAAAAGCTTGACCGGCGCTGGGATGAAGTTTGGAGAACTGCTATACTAGT
Source organism: Xylaria sp. FL0043 (assembly GCA_022578865.1). Classification (NCBI taxonomy): domain Eukaryota; kingdom Fungi; phylum Ascomycota; class Sordariomycetes; order Xylariales; family Xylariaceae; genus Xylaria; species Xylaria sp. FL0043. Next base: position 74,786 of record MU397347.1, on the reverse strand, counting down.
AGCGAGGCCTCGTCTACACATTACTTCGTTGGGTATTTTCCCGCCACGACACGAACGAACGAACTTCAGCGTACAGTAGCCAGCTCCGCTACCCGGCAGTGCGGCCAGATACCTACCTACCTACCTAAGATAGCCAAGCTTTCTCCGCACTCTACCTACGCCATCAGTTGTTGTCAAGCTCTGCTCTCAATCCGAATCCCACGAAGTTTCACCGCACACGGTCGTACCACTGGGTACTTGCACCTATCCATCCTGACCTTCGGTTTCTCTACTCAGGCTTTGATTGTTGGCGCCAATCATGAGAGTGCATCCACCCAAAGCGGATACGAATTACTCAATACCTACACCTGCTAATGCAGGGGCTAACATTGCGTAGAGTATTCTAGCCTATCCTATACGCTATACACATTTAGGCCTGGTGCTGCGACGACGACCTTCACGATGTCCAGCTTAAACCAGATCCGACTACTTTCGGTTTGTGAGCACTAGACACCCACCCCTAGCCCTTACTATTGTCCTCTATACGGAGCGGACAGACGGTCTAGACCTTTGTGTCGTTACTGAGTATACACCTGGGCTCTTGCTGGGTTTACTCTCGAACTGTTGGTATCACACGACACCATGCCTAGGCTAGGTTAACAGTTTCTCACAACGAAGGCGATGGCGAGCTCACGTCAAAGCAGCAGCATCTCCTATTTGCATCTCATCTAGCATATACTAGGTCCTAGAAAAGGAAATATGCATTAGGTCAACAAATAATAGCCCCTTGACTTCAGGTGCTGCAGTAGGTAGGAGGATATGCTCTCCTACAATGTACTGTATTGTACGTGTAGAGTCGCATTTCAGGTCTCCATTCTCCATTCAAACCATTGCAACTGAGGTATTTGCGGGAAGCCATGCGACCATAATTTAGCGACAGTGACGGGAGCAAGGTTCAGGGTTCGGGGTCGAGACGCTGCACTATTCCTATGACCCGCCGCCGCAAGCGATACTGGAACTGTCCTACTATCGGGACTGTAATAGGAAAATCTTATCTGGCCGTCTAAAACCCCCATGTGCTCCCAAGACAAGACATCTCGGCTTGTGAAAACGCACACACCTAGACAAATAGTGAGTAAAGGGAATAGTATAAAACTATTACTGTCTGTGGCGTCGCGACTTTTGCGTACCTAGCCACGTCTACAATTACAAGCAATCAGCCTTGGTGATTGAATTTCAACCAGTTAGCCAAGAGCCTGGGTAGACACACCTGCGGGGAAGATTATGAATCAGAGGCTCGCAATCCTGGAGTTAACGGGCGACCCTTTCCATCCCACTGGCCACATTCTAGCTACGTCCCTCAACCCAGGAACATGAACCACGGAACGTACTACGTACTTCGTACTACGACCTACCACTCCATAGGGCCCTTCGGCCGGCATTATTGGTAGCACGAGAAAAAGGACCTGTCACATTTTCGACGGCTTAATTATTTCCCCTATAGGGCAGGTATAGGTATTAACGCCGAGTCCAACATACTGCAGTAAACGACCAAAAAGCTCAAAACAAGTCCGAGCCTAGACTTGACAAGGGAGTTATGTAGGTGATATCTGTTGGATCATTTTCAGACCAACTGCATGTAAGTGCAGATCGGCAAGCAACGACAACGACCACCAAAAACACGCCACACCACCACCATTACATACAGTACACCATTTCCGGCGCACCAAGACAACGACATTGCGACTCAGAAATGTTCATACGAGCACTCTTCTCACGACGACCGTCAGATTCAACTTGGCTCGATGAGACGAGTCACTTTCCAGCTTCCCAGCGGACATTCGGCTGATAATTCTCGGCCCGAGTTTTATTACACGTGCAGTCCAAGACAAGACGATGAGACGGCATTCAATCACCGTACACCAAAGTCTTTCCGCAGGATCGGGGGCCTGCAGGCGGCCGAGCTGGGATTACCGCTTAATGCGCCACTCAGAACAACACAGGCTTGCTATGCCTTTTTCCAGATTGTTTACAGTAGAAGCTCAGTAGATACGTCTACGCAGTATTCAGGTTTCTGAAAGGTATGAGCCAAGTCTCCAAATCACCTTACCTCTGGCCTATGCTGTATGATGCACTTCTGTCTCTGAGTTGCATTAGCAGCTACCCAGATCCCTGCGCAATCTTGCGCCCAGAAGAGATTCCTGTATCTCGTCACATCTGATCAAGGCTCACCAAGGGAAGCCTACGTGATAGCCATGGTCTTTGCTCAAACGCAATGCCTAATGCAGTGCCGATAGATTACCGTCTTACAATGCGCTCCAGAGCTTGCATCGTAAACAGCATAGTGCCGGCGCAAGAGCTCCATTTGGGTTGCCGTGGACCCAAGGCACCTGAGGCCCCTTGAGAGAAAATGCGGAGGAACCCATGCGTATTACGCTACGGTACCTACTCTTAAGATTACCAGCATGTGTATTACTATCTATCCAATATTCTCTGTGGTCAATGTGTGGTGTGGCTGCGATCCGCCGAACGACGACCTGACATGAACCAAGAACCCGAACGATTCGACTGCGTTTTAGGTATCACTCGGCCGGTTTAACTAACCAGCACGGCCGAGAGACGCAACGCCACCGGCCGTCACCACACGCGACGAGCGGGGTGGTCTGCTCTAATCTTGGGTCTCTCGGTTTTTGGACCTTCTTTATAACGCCACAGCAGTTCCAAAATAGCCGGGAACGATAAATCACAAAATGCTCTAAAACAAGGCTGTTTAGCGTACTAGAACTGGGTTCGGGAACCGATGCCTTTTATTTGCTGAGACAGAACCCCGAGTTGTAGAACGCCATTTGCGATTTGCTAAGATGAAAGAGACAACTCTAGCCGGAGCGGGCAGATCAGAGACCATTCTGCATACTTAGCATACTCAGTAGCCGAACTACTGCAACTCGGCTGAACCCACCCACCCATGAACAGCTCGCCAACTTTTTGACCTTTCGATAGACACCACTCACGATGAATATCAACGCCACTAGGCTCAGCTGCGCAGCCATCGAGACTCACCAACCCAAGCCCCTTTCATGCGGCGCTACGCATTCAGCACTTAGTTCTGCAGTCTCGTATACCTACACCAAGTCTATAGAATCAGACAACAGCCTAAACCAGCAACGGCGCGCCGTCATTGGCGAGTTCCCGCCAGCTCTCTCAGCCCGAACACGGTTCTACCTCCATCCGTATGCAGGGGATGCCACCCTTTCGTGGAACTTTAGATGTGGCTATACTGATATTACCGGCAGCGCATACTACTAGTCTACTGGAACTGACTTGTAGTATAGCAAAGTACCCTGTGCGACATCCAGTAGACTGAGTCGACGTGATAATCCGGCCGCAGCTTTCAGAGACAGATAAGGAGGACATGGCTTCGCGGCGAATTATCGTCAACCCCAGTACTGTAGCAGTGGCGCCATCGAAGGTACCATGAGCACTCGACCAGTACCACTCTACACGCACCGTAGTATACGAATATACACCACACTACCTTACCTTACCTTACCCTAGTCGATCCTACATGGGCAGACGAGATATCGCAGACCTAGTGTAGTGAAGCGCTGTGCACACTAACTGAAGAGTAATGTACTGTACGTAGGCCTTTCAAGGGTTTGCCCCCAAAAATAATCTGAAAATAACCCGTAGAGGATTCTAAGGAGCACGGTAGTGTAGAAAGTTGTGCAAGTGTAAGAAGGAGGAGGATTGCCTGGACATTTCCCAGACACTCGGCCCATATAATCCACTATTGTCTGCACGTCATCCCACAGTTACCACCGACCAATCATCACGTCATACAAGATCGACGTTCTGCACAGTACCACTTTTTAGTACCCACACGCCATGCAAGCCAATCCGAATCCGGCTATGGGTGAAGCCCCACACTGCAAACGGCACGATTTAGTAGAGATACTTCCCTCCTATAAGTACATGGCTACAATAAACTCGAAGCAGGCAATCGTTACAACCCCAGACCCAAGAGAATGCAATGCACATGTCTATGGGTGTGTGCAGGTTTTATCATTGTGTGTAGGATGTGTTGGAATTTGTCTGCCTAAAATTCAGCCCTTCTGAAGAGGACTACCCAAAGACAGGCAGTCGCACTCTCCAGATACAACTTTTTTTTTTGTCATTTACATCTTATCAGTGTTTCACCTCAGATGCCATCCCTCACCACTGACTGTCTCTGACATGTGATGCGCCAAGCCCTTTTGGCTGAAACAACTGATAAGTCCATATCATATCATATCGTTCGTGAGAAAGCAGACGACCCGACACAGAAAAAAAAAGAACAAAAAGAAGCCCTCAACAATTCGATAAGAAAAAGAGCGCGATATGTCGCCACTACTAGTTGCATGTCATGACTAAGAACCAATATCTCCACTAGCATGCACAGTACAGTATATTAAATGCTGTAGCTAGCTGAGATAGCTAGCCGCACCTTTGGAGAAGAGCTGGACTTGGGGGTTTTCGATGACGTCGCCGACTTTCGCGCATCTTACCCTATACGAACTAACATACTGTAACTCCTTACACAGAGAACCACAGCAGACTTCTTTATTACACTACGACACCAATATCCGTCTAAGCGCCTGATGGACAGGGGTTTCTCGCGCGTCTGCCTCCTTCCTCTTGCGCTTGCGTTTGCTTGCACCTCACCACCACCACTACCACCACCATCAACAACGTCGTCACTACGGCAGGTAGCTTTGCTACGACGGTGAACAACGGTTGACATATCCCAATAAAAGTTCTGAAGCTGGTGGTGGTCTTCAGCAGTCTTATGATTCGCTTTGCCACCCTTTTACATCACGGACCTCCTCCCAACTTGCCGTTTTAACTCTAAAATGCCGGGAACATACGATGTTACAAAGACAAGAGGCATCCCTCCCAGCCCCTTGGTAGGAAAGTAACTCGTCGATACAATGAACCCGAGTAAGTGCTTGAGTAATTGAGTTTCCGCCACAACCGCCACAGCCCGAGGAGAAGTAAGGTGCGGAGAAAGGTGCCGTACATATGAACTCATATGGTTTACCATCACTGCTACTACCACTACTACCACATCTACTCCGCGCGCGTGTGGGTTTTCTGTTCTTGCGCGTTTTCCCCACCAATGCATGTCGCTGTTCCCGTCCCTCATCTATTTCACACCTCCTGTACCGCGGTATAGCCGCCTACCTCAACCCCAGATCCCCCACGCACCACAGATATCGGTGGCGACCAGTACTGGTTTGCACGGTATACATCTACTCCATTTCCCGCCTATCTACTACATACAGTAAACGCGCCTAACCGCAAGCCCCCATATTTTATGGTTGTTCAGGGTGTAGGTAGGTAGGTAGGTAGGTAAGATGTTACGTCTGGAGACTCAGTCACGAGCCCCGCCTGAATGCGAAGGTAACAATCGACATGTCCTTGGGCCTGGAAGAATGATGCAGTAGTGTATGTAGACCGCACAGTTTGTATCACCGAAGACTTTGCTGAAAGTTCTATACGTATGAGGCATGGTTCAGATGGCAGGCGAGAAACCCCCAACCCACGGGATCGCGTCAAAACCTTGCTTTAGAGAATACGAGGATATTTTAGCCCGAGGATCATGGTACCATCGTTCTGCGACGTGATGCAACTAGGTATAACCTTATCGCTTCCTTGGCTATGCACCAGGTTGCAGTTAAGTTTAAGGGGGCCTTTTGATAGGGAATGTGAATGTTGTCGTCCGTGGTAGTTCCAGGATCTTGATGAGGAGGATGGCATCCAAGATTGGGTTTTCTATGGGAGTGCTGCACCGTATTATTGAATTTGCATCTTGAAGACTGCCCTCGTGATCACACGCCTGGTAATCTGTGCCTACCAACTCTCTCCCTATTTCTTCATAGTATATCAGAACGATATTGCGGAACTGTAGCGGGTATGTATATCCAATGCCGGTGGTTTAAGGTTATCGTTTCCTTGTCTATTCTTCACAATTATGTACAGGGGCTGCTGCTCACAGTGGATAATCAACAAGAATATACTGGTATGGTATTCGCATGTACCCACCAGCAAGGGGTGATATGCTGCATGACGTTGTTAACCATGTTCATCGAGAATTCTCATAATTGCTATTTGACCCTGGGAACTTATATACCGGGATCAACATATCCAGGTTAACCAAAATCAACAGCACTACATGCATATATCGTGATTTTCTGCGTAGCCAGGATACAGTTAGATCAAGGCTGCGTTACCTAGGTTTGCTTTCCCTAGAGTCTCTCGTGCCGAGTATAGGGGTATGTTGCTGCATGAAGATTGGAGAGCTCCTTGTATTCTAATCCAGGACTCTACGTATACTATCCCCTTTGTTTCGGGGGTTGCGTCGTGCCACTTCTCTAAACTCACAACTCAGTAATGCACGCCTCACTTTTGTTGCTCCCACTCAACTCGTCGCCTCACTTCAACGCGAATAAGAGCAACGGAAAGGCCCGGGGCCTTGGGGGTTCACCTAACAGCCGTCCAACTGAGGAGAAGTGTTGAATACACGTCTGTGGCAATGCTAGAGTGACGGGGTCCAGGGGGGAGCATGCACCTCAGCTCTGCTACTCCACAAGCTTCATTGTCGAGGTTGAGCCATGGGTTTCAGCCGCAGGAAGGAAGAATGCTTCTCTAGCATCGATTTCAGGGATCAGGCTTAGGGAAACGCACCATTTGAGCAGCTCCTCAAGTACCTGCTGCCCGCCAGTCCCGGACTACTCCCGGAAGGCCCCTCTGTATGTGGGATCGACGTCGTTCGTGCTCTCGGCGATGCGGTCCGGAGCCCGGGTCCCGAAGACAGGGCGTGACGGTGGGGACATGCGCCATCCCGTTCTGTTATCGTCCTCAGCTCAGAGCTGATTGGGCTCTGGTGCATTTCTTGACATTAACGGGCTGGTCTGCTCGCCGGGAAGGTCGATTCGGTTCTAGATGTTGGGATGGAGACGCGGGAATACCCGGTCATGATCGTGGGGGTTTCATATCATCTCGATTCCTGGTCTGTCTCCCAGTCTACCGCTGACTGGACGACTGGGGTGAGTAGTCTCTCATACTTATTTTTACAGGTTGCTATCTATAACATCTAATAGGTAGATTAGTTGGGTTGGATACCTCCAACAGAAAAGGCTTGTTCGTCTTCGGGGACATTTGCTGCGGGCTGGGTAAGGCACCGCCGTGAGATGGGAAAATTCAGGCGAGGCAGAGAAAAAGGATAAGCTTAGAGATCAACCCTTGAACCCCACGCCGTTGCTATCTAACGTCTTTCTAGAAGAAAGAAGAATATCAGGATTGTTATGCTTAGACAATTGAGTTCGATAGGGAAATCTCCTAAGGTAGCCATCAAAGTATAAGCAAAACTCACTGTACGTAAAGCGGCAATAAAACGGCAAAGAAATATCTACCATTATGAGACAGAGGGAGCGGAAGATCATGAATCGCCCACAGCTGAGGTATTCATCATCTACTACTGCCGCAACTCAACCCAGCTTGAAGGCATTGCTCGCCGAAGCTCTTCCGGGTCCCACAATAGGAGACGGAGCCCCGATCCATGAAGATCCGCACCGGCCGGCAATATATGAGCCTAGATGTGTTAAAAAGAATGAATAATACTACATTTATCTACTTGAGCATCGGTGATAACTGTGTACCTGAGCAAACGTGATAAATCATTTAAGTAAGCTTGGTAGTTGCGTCTAGAAATGCAGTAGCGACAGGATTGAGATGGTATATTGTTAAAATATGAACACCAAATGCTAATGAATCGTTTCATTCTACCTGCTTACGCTGTAGAATGCTTACCATGCGAAGTATTTTACACGGGAGCAACCTTAGATTCACCTGCAGCAATTGCTGCTATGAAATCCAGATCATGTATGTTTCATTCCCTGAATGGTATCTCACACTTGATTCGAAGTTGACGTAACACCTGCACAAACTTAACCCGTCGTATCTTATAGCAGCATCTCGTCCCGGGCCATAGATAATGTAATTCAAAGCTGGAATGCATAGCTATGTCGATTAAAATGTGCCTCTCGGTCTAAGCATCGGCGGCAGTACATAGCAGCACAACGAGATCTTCGCCTTCTTCGAACAATATCAGCATGAGTTTGAGCACGGATCTCTGGGCTCAACCCGCTCAGAGCTAGTGCTGTGAGCTGTATGCGCGGACCCTTTATCTTGGAATAAGCCGCGTAAGCACTTGCACATCAAGAATTGATAGACTTAAAAATTTTAGCCAGGGTATGCTAGAACATACCTAGGATATGTTATTTATTATCCCGCATTCCGTTACCTCCGGAGTACTCTTCTACCTGCCGGCATGAGGATCAGTGCACTACATACTGCCTATTAGCAAGATATGTGTAATCATCAGGGCTGACCGAATGGACTACTTTATCAGAGATTACAATCATTCTCAGAAGAACACCATGTAGATCGTCTCACTGCTATCTTAAGTTCGCAGCTCGGTAGGCACCTGCACATGAACTCACCTATCACGGAACTACACGGAATTCAACCTCGGGGACCAGAGGTCATGCCGCACGGGCCTTTAGACCTTTGCATAAACAAGTTAACAATCACAGAACCAGTAGCGTCTGCATTGATAGTTATCAACATTGAATTGCATTCGCTACTACTGATTGAATTCACTCAACTGCGTTGAAAACCATTAGTTCAATTACGGATCGCTAAAGCCAAAGGAGTGGATAACTACGTACTTATTTTCTTTTGCTCTGGAGGTACAAGATTCAGATTGGGCTTTACTCAGTATACACGCATGTAAGTAGTGAACAGTCAAAGGCTTGTATTTTGCAATCCACTGATAGCTAGCTTACTTTCCCCCTGAAGACCTCTATGTTACGGCTGGCTCTGCCAGGGCGAGTGGTATTGAGAGTCGTATACACAATACAGAAGCACGGAGTAGTGCGATAACAGAAAATATTATTAATGGACAATAGATCCAAGAATAATGTTATTAATCTATGGCCAATCCGTCGTCATTCATGATATGCCTGGGAAAAGGGATAGAGGGAGGTTTCTTGTATTCACCAATAACAATCCATCGCCACCTGCTCATAGTCTACATTAGTTTACACTAGTGTACATTAGCCGTTAATCTTCTCGTAGCTTTCCTTTGCTTGGTTCTGTAGTACGTGGTCAGAACTTCGGCTTTTCCTCCAGTCATATGAATTAGACTGTATTATGGCCCCAGGACTGCCAGTAGATCCTCCGTTGAGCCCGGCGAACCAGTCCGGAACCCCAGAATACTACAAGTTCAATTTCAATAGCAAGCTACTGACGTAGTCTTGGACCCGTGATAGTAGGCAGACAAGGTAAAAGCAATCGTTGCCGTGTCGTTTCCGCTACCTGTCTTCCGGACCGTCCATCAAACTATCAGTCGTATGTAGGCTGAGATGATAGTGGTAACAGTCATTGTCACTGGAGCTTCGAAGCTCGTCTCCCTTGGGCACTGGCATGAGCTGAATGTCGACACATTCTATATGTTGATGTGAATGTCAAGCCGTATGGGGTGCTCTGTCGTGATCAGGCCGGCCGAGTTTGATGTACTATCAGGAGCCACGTCGTCGTAACTGAACGCATATCCAGAACCACCGATGAGATTTTCGTGGACCACTTTGGAGTAGTGATTCGTGATGGGATACTGATAGTACTTGTCAGGACCAACACTATAAGAAGGCTGAACACCGTCAAGATGCAGCGTCGAACGAGCGAAAGCAGCGCATAAACGCGGCCGAACTCGCGCGCGTGACCACGACTCTGTGCCGCTTGCTGGGTTGGCGAATGGACCTGAATTGCATCCATAAATATCTCTTGAGACAGGGCGGGTGAAATCACCGGCGTCGTTGTCGCAGTGGAGAAGATTATCTGCACCGCCAATGCGGCATGTAATTGTCCGACCGTTGTCGACTTTCGTGTCGGAGTTCGGGCCATCTACCTGAGTGTTGATTTGAAGATCAACATTCTTATATTTCTCCCAGACCGTATTGATATAGGGCTCATAATAGTTGGCCGCATCTTTGTCGTCTGAGTGAAGACTGATGTATTTCTCTGGCGACATAACCCTGATTGGAGTATTGTTGGGTGATCTCATACATAGTCTAGGCCAGAAGCTGCCGAGGGCAGACAGCGCTTCACAGACTCGAGCAAGACCGTCGGGTTGGAGCCCTCCGAGAGTCACGTTGTTCGTACCATTTTTACTTTTGGATGTTACGCCTATGCCAAGTGGCAGACTGACCCAGTCAACAAATGATAGGTTGATTGTCATAGATTCATCGCCACTGCTGGGGTCCTCCATGTGGGTAAATTCAATGAACCCCCACAGCTCTCGACTAGCAACATCCATTGCGTTGTGAGGATCTGGATGGATGATTTTCTTGTCTTGGTCTGTGTAGAAATCAAGATGACCATCTGCGACGAGGTAGATACGACCGCCTTTAACGGCTCCCGGGGTCTTGAAGCCTGTGCCGGCAGGCCCAACGTTCCAGCTTACTGTGGCAGGCGCAGCCCTCACAAGTCCCTGACGAGTATTGTCGGGTGGCGTGAAATAGTTGGTCGATCCATCGTTGGAATGTTGAGCAAGGAAATCAAAAAACTGTCCCGGATTCTTAGGATCGGGAGCTTCTCCAACTAGATAGGCCGACATGTTATGCGGGTTAGTGTCTGTGAGTGTAGACTTCGAAACCGCCTGTGGAGTCACGACTGTAACCAAGAATGGCTCAACGTGTGAATCGGAACGCGAGTTGATGCTGTGCCGCAAGCTGCGATGAACTCTAGGCTTGTGGCTGGGAGCTGCGAGGGTAATACCACACCAAAGGATCATGGCAAGTGCCATGGAAGCACGTATGATCCTAAAATCTGACATGGCGAGAGCCTAGAGGTGGTAAATGAATGCTCACGCGAAACGTATGTGTTGTATCAGTGTCATGGAACGAACGACGGGGCAGAAATACGTAGATGATATCTGATACTTGCACAGCAAGGTAGAAAAACGCGTGGAAAAATAGTAAGGGAATGATATGTGCGAAGCGCCGGCGCTGATTACACGCATTAGATGAAATGGAAAGAGGTAATACAGTGATTGGGAGCAGAGGTGTGCAAGGTTTGCTAACGTCACGTATTATCTACTCCCACCCCGTGAAAGCCCAACTTTGGCTAGTCCGCAAGGGTTCTTTTTATAGAATTACCATGAAGACGGTAACAAAGTTTTCAATCGTTGAGAATCCCTATAAGCGCTGACAGAACCATCTTTTGTAGGCAAAAGAAGCGACCTCGTCCTCCCTGACAAGGCTGCGTAACGTTACAAAACAACTCATAGCCAACTATTCTGCGTTGATGGAGAATATCCGCCCTCTCGGGTCTACCTCACAGTGTGGTACGCTATCCCTTATAACCTTCCTGAAAGTCACAGCCTATGAATACCGCTTTCATGTATTAGTTGGTTTCATACTTCCGAATGAAAACCTTGGAATCATAGCAACTAGTAAAAAGAGAATTTTGCCTGTGGTGCAAACAATTTCCCGTGACGTTTCTCAACTTTCGATTAGGCGTGCCGGTTGCGGTGCGACTGTGTACACATTACACGTCTCTGCAATCACTCGTGCTGGGTCATTCTTTCGCATGTAATCTCCGGGTTTCTATTACTGTGTAGGACCACGCGTAACCTACTCAGCCAGCACTTGACGCGCTGATCTACCATAGCCGCCCGATTCTTCCACTCCCGAGGCTTCGCAGTTGCTATGCTGAGATATGGCCTCATTGTTTTATATATCTTTTCTGAAACTGAACAACAGTTGCACCTCGAAGCTGATTGACCTAGTTATGTGACGTGACTTGCAGCCTCTAATCCCGCATGCCGTCATAGCTTTGTGTCATGATATGTGTGTAATAGCTACTGATAGATGACGCCCGGACTTTGTCACACTTCGTAGGCATACGAGTAAATATCATACTGGAGAGATGATATATGTGTATTTGCCTCTCGCGAGATATTTCTCTATGGGTTCATAATTGCACGTTTGTTGTAGACCGGCTGCTAAGAAGCTTTTTTGTAACAGAATAACATGAAAGAAAATAGCGGCATTTTTGGTACTAATTATCCCTTAAAATAATACCATAAATAAAGGTAGATGACTGTTTGTACAAATTTGTACACTGGCTTCATAAGCTTCAAATTAAGGACAGAGCTAAGGGAAGGCGGCGTAGCTGGTATAGGCTCCAAGGGTCGACAAGGGAAGATCAAGCAGAGACTGATAAGTTGCTAAGGGAGAGCGTATCCTTGCAAATATTCGGAAAGCTACTCTCCATACACCGGATGGGGTCGTACAGGACGAGATTCGCCCTGGGCTATCGAGTCTATCAGTTAAACGAGAAGGCCATTTTCATGAAGCCCAGCTTCGTCAACAAGCTGCTTATCGAACGACTTGAGGTAGGCCAACGAGTAAAAGAGCATCCTCCCTACGAATACATAATGGGGTTGTTATTAGATTTTGTAAATCTCATATGAAGATGGCTACTGAATGTATCGGGTTAGTCGTTAAGGAGCTGTATGAGTGTAACATAGAATTACTGGGTTTGATAGTAAACGTGGAGTAGACTTACAGACAGATAATAGGCTTTGATCAAACCAACTGGAGTTTTGGTGGTACATGCAGCGGCACTGGCGCTGCCCTCCCTAGTGGTATACACTGCATTAAGCTATCTATAATATATTCAACAGACCAAACCAGTATGGAATAGTCAAAAAACCCTGAGGGCGCACTATCTGGTAAGTCTTCCTCCTCGTCTTTCACCATCACAGGAAGCTCCTAAGATACCTTGGCTCCTAATATATACTCCAACATACACTGAAATCTAACAATTTCCCGCATCATGACCTAACGATAGCTCACTAACCAACCCAGGGAACACGCGGCTAGGGCACATATCTTGCGCCATAGCCGACCAATAATAGGAGCCTGACGGCTAGGTTGAGCAGCGTTCCGTAGTAAGAATTGAGATTCTCCCTATCGAATAGGTGTGACATTGTGAATTATCACTTTATCCAAAAACTATAGATTAGCACCACCGGTCAAGGTGGCCAACCGTTTTCATCGAGGGCATCTCTATTGGTGGCTTGGCTTGCACGACAATAAACGGTGCATCGGTTAGTATAACAATCAACATTGGTTTGGTTTGCTCATCGGCAACATATCCTGGGGATTGTTCATCAATTCCTTCGATGACAGCCCGTTTGTGTCTGAAAGCTTCATCTTACAGTGGGAGATGAGGTGTCACCGGAGTTGTTCAAGTCCTCGACCCGAATTGTAACCCCAATATATAATGGCCGTCGTGTCCTATCAATGTCATGACCTCGAATGAACATATCACCTCCCAGGCATCTATTTTCTGCTACACCACTCAAAGCGACTCAGCCTACACGCATATTGCCTGCCTCAGTTTGACATTCACTCTGGCTCGACATGTGCTACTACCATTTCCACCGATGGCAGTGCGGATACTGTGGCCGAGTTTACGCTCAAGAATGGGGCGAATGGGAGCGCGATTACCCAACTCAACAGCAAGAAGGAAGTTGTATATATTTCATTTATAGAACTTATCATATATACCAAGGATACTGTGGCTGCGTAGGACAACCGCAATGGGCATGATCATGGACACTTCTTTTCCAAAGCACTAGACTGGTTTAACTTGTCTTCTCCAACGAACTTAGAACGAGTAGCGAGCCGACATCCACATATTTCTGACGCCTTTCTACCTACTTAATTTCACTCGCTTTCAACTCACGCATTCGAATACGGGCAAAGATGGGCCCCCCATACGATCATTCTTCTGAGCTTCACCGCTACCGCCCACACTCACAATCCACACTCGTTACGTTCGCCTTCCATCCCTCGAATATAATAGTGTTGTACGGAAGCGTACGCACTGATGGGAGGTCACCACCTATGCAAGACCCCGCCCGAACTACATTGGTCTTTCGCATTTATATTCATTATCATAGGCATGAAGCCGAATCGCAGGATATGTCGGATGGTAGACAAAGGAACCTATTCAGACTCTGATACACGCGGCCAAACCCTCCCATAAGGAGATTTGAGGCCGTAAAAGTCCTGTATATAGAGGCGAGTTGGCCTGAGAGTCTTTTGGATAGTCAAAAGGTTAATCTCCAAGTCCTATATTCAGCCCTTGTGATGGAAAGCGACAGCTATCACACATTCATTCCGCATAGATTAATTGAGTAAAAAAGCATCATTCATTTGTCTTCTTATTAGAATCTCAGCAATATGTGGCGTAGCTCAGTCTAGGTATGTAGGTAATCTCTCAAGGCTGTCAATTTCTGTATTCTAAACACGGCTCACGTAGTCCAAAAGTTGGGGAGGTGGGTAAAGATTCCCCTAATTGACAACTCAACTAAAATTATTTCAATTCTACAATTTTCTGGAAGTTTGGAGCTGAGAATAATGACGTAGACCTTAGTTCTTTCTCATCCAAGTGATCGTGAGTAGTGACTGAATAGGGGTGTCAAGATGATGAACACGCAACCACGTGACCTGCCCTATTAGACCCGCCAATCAATTAAACTCCTTATCATTTCCAGAAACGTCCAGAAAGGCGGTTATCAACAGCTTGCCCACCTCACAATCAATTGAAATTCCCGTCTACGGGACTATACATATATTCATAAATTTGAGTCAGACTTAGAATACTTCTAGAGTCCATTATCATGTTTCTTTTTTAATTGATAATATCGCAACGACACGTGACGCCGAAGTGACTTAATACAGCGGGCTTTCATACCTCACTGCATGAGCATCGTCATATTCTCCAACGAAAACGCCAGAACATTCGCGCTAGAGTTGGGGATCCCAGGAACTACACACCACCACCACTCAGACTATTAAAGACATGAGACTAAGCAGTAGAATCCAGCCTACACTCCGCAAATTTATCATTCATAACAGTCGCAAGTTTCAAACACAGCAACACTGCCCCTTGCTACAATCGCACTTACAACTCTCAAAGTCAATTCAACCTGCGCACCCATCATACTCAACCACCTCTCACAACCCGTCACCATCATCCTCAACAATGGATACCTCAGAACCCAAGGCACAAAACACCAGCGACTCACAACCCTCCTCCCAACCCTCCACAACAACCCCAGCTTCGGTTCCACCGCTCCCACCACCACTCCCACCACCACTCCCACCAGCAGATGACAACGCAACCTCGACGGTGGAAGTAGGCGGCGCGGCGCTGCGCCTCGACAAGCTAGGCCCGCTCGTCGTGAACGAGGACGGGACGATGAGCCGGATCGCGAACTGGGAGAAGATGGCGGACATCGAACGTGAGAATACGTTACGGATATGTAAGTGACTGCCTGCCTTCCTGCTTGCCCTACGCTACCTATCATCTACATCTATCTGTTTCTACGAGTATGTATACTCATGTATTACGTAATTATACTGACGCGTTGCACACAAGTGGGGAAGCGAAACCAGATGCGACTTGCGAAGCTGCGCGGAGAAGCAGCGCAGCAACAGCAGCCAGGCAACTCTGAAACGGAGCCTGAAAAGGAAGCGGATAAGAAATAGCTGGCTGGCCGGCCGGCTGGCTTGAGTTAGGCAATACTAGGAATATTTGTCGTATTTTCTACGGCGTGCCGTTGGCGCATCCCAACTTGGCTTACCAGTCGGGACGCCTGCCGATTGTGGAGTTGACAACGGAAAGTGCCTTCGCAAAAAACCTATATCATTTGTTTGTCATCAACAGTGTGGGGGAATCTGTGATGTGAGAGAGCGACTCGTTATGTATGAGCAGTCGTCAGTCAGACGCAGCGAGATTCGAGAGTTAAAAGACAATCATGGTTATGGCAGAACAATACTGCCAAAGGCTGTATATACGAGGCCCAAAGGCCAACCCAAGAACGCTCAAAAGCAAATTATGTACCAAACACTGATGCACCCCTCTCCCCACCACGCTCCCAGCTCCAAAAGGGTATTGTGATCCCCGGAATGTTGCCTTCCTCTTCAACGCCGGTACCGAAATACAATCATGCGCGCGTTTCCAATGCAGTGTCGTTGTCGATAATCAAGTCGAAAGTCATCATCATGACTCCGACTTGGCCGGTGCTGCTGTTTTTGAAGAATCCGGTTTTTGCTTCTCCAGTAAGGCTGATACTACCGAGTCGCTACCGCCGTTCTTCTCCATAACAAGCTCTCGAAGCCATTTATTTTCTGTTTCCAAAGATGAGATTCGACTTTCGAGCACGCCGACTTTATCGCTGAGCTCCTTCTCCCGCTTCTCGAGTGCTTGCTCACGGGCCTTCTTTTTCACCCGAAAGCGAGCACTGGCGGCTGTGTTCCGCCTGCGCTTGTCTTCTTCTGCGGCTAATCTCGACTGCTCCTCAAAGGAAAGTTGGCGGCGCCGAGGGGCCGCGTCGACAGCCTTGTCACCAGAATGCACGGAGGCTGGGTAAGAACCCTGACCCCCGTTGGAGGGGTAGGCAGGAGAAGGCTGAATTGGTGCCAGAGTACTTAAGTTGTCTGGATAGCTGCTGACGTTTGGCGTCGGGTAATTGTGGAAATCAAAGCCATTAAAATCGCCTGAAGTCATGACGTGATGTTAGACGGGCGTGACATAAAACAAATGAGCAGACATGAGGCAAACAAGGCAGAGTCTAAATTGAGGTGCTCCGCACCATGGATGGCAACTTCGAAATGCGAGAAAAAAAATTAGAGAAAAGTATTGATAAAAGTATAAGTCCAAGCCATGCCTATCAGGCGCCCGCAAGCTCGAATGCGAACGCAGTCCATTTGCATGTGGCCGCCGGGCTTCCCCTAGGATCACCTCAAGATCACGGGGAATTGCACCATCGCATAGATTGCGCCATAGCATGCTATTCTGTCGAGCGAATGAACCTTAGGGCGCTTGCCGGGGTTCGGGCCCCCACCTCAGGGCCAACGAGCCAATCACGACCGTGAGAGGTGCGATTTGCGGTGGGGTATGGGTGGGTTCCAGGCCTGAGGGAGACAGTTGGCGAAGAGGCCATGGAACGCAGGAGCCGTTTTCTGTGCACTACCACGAACGCTTGGCCCAGCAAAATGCACCCGTGATCCACTTGGACATCGGAAGGAATCTGATATCGAGAAAAAAAAGGGTCTTTGGTCCATGGAGCTGCAGAGAGGGCTGCGGCAAATAGGAGCCCGAGGAGCTGTCCGGCGTGGGCGTGTGTAGATTTGCACACCTCGCGTCAGGGATTACGGGCAGAGTGCTGCTGACTGTTCCTCTGTGGGGGATGGAAAGCCGAAACAAGGCGGGGAGAGATAGCAAAAGCAAAGGCTGGCCTTTTAACGGGGCCATTGCCGGCGTTAAGACCCCGGTGAAAGGAAAGCAAATCATTGCAGCGCCAGAACGAAGCAAAAGCAAATCAATACACGACAATCGTGAATCATCACTGACCTGACAAGTTAAAGTCGAAGTTTGACATGTCGCCACCGATTGCCTCGGACGGGACGCGCTCTGCCGTCGGCGATGTGGTAGACGTCGTTTCGTGTCCGCTTCCATGAGGGGTGCTAGAGTCCCAGTCTATGAAATTGGTGTTCGTGAACATAGCCAGCTCCTCGTCAAGACTGGGTAGATTGTCGTCGGGCTGTGGTGCAGGCTCAGGGATTCGATTGAGATCCTGCAACAGCTGCGACACATTGACGGGGTGACCCCTACGCCCAGTATAGCCAGACATGATTTTACGGCGGTCGTAGTCGTCGTAGCCGTTGTCGTCGTCGGCGCCGGCAGATGCAACGACTGCCCTCTCTCGCCTCGAAGTAGATCAGTGACTCGGTGATTCGATGCCCCGACAAGGAGCGTTTAGTCAGCTCAGGCGCTGCAGTGACCTGGCGTCCTCGCTACCTCGTCCCTTCGAATTGGGAACGTGCTGAAAAGTGCGGGTTTGTCTGTCGTTCTTTATATGTCCCTCCCTCGATCCGACTGCTATTTTCTGTCTCGCGTCGCAATACGTGCTGATTGCTGGAAGTTGGTTGTGGAGGGGCTTCGGCTGCACAGACCTGGGAGAGGGTTTGGAGTTGAAAAAAAGGGAAATACCTAGCGCTGATGGCGATTACTATAGTGCTCGGTGGGTCGAACCGGAATGGTGATGAATCGGAGCGTCAAAGGTCACTAGCTATTCATCCTCAAAGAACCCGTAAAAAGACCGCAATTGAGACCGGTCCTAAGGGTAGACGCCCAAACAGGCTAGCCGAGGCTCCATGTTGCTCTTACCACTTTCTCTTGGCTGCAGGGAGGTGGGGGTTATGCTTTGGAGGGCTGACGCTCACCTGACGACTAGACCGGGACAGAGGTACATACGGAGAAGAGTCCAATATACCGTATGCCATGCAATTGTGTTACATGATACCTTCTCTGATAATATCATCATTATCTATCTGCTCAAATTTTACCGTGAATTTTAAAATTTTACTTAGGTGTGCTCCGTATAGGATACTGATATGTTTTTAAGGCGCCTTGGGTACTACCTAAGCTGAGCTTGTACCGCTGTGGATCTGAGGCGCTTGGCTTGAAATCGCGACTAATAGCCCACGCCGACCAATTAGAGCCCTAGAAACATCTTCATCCCACGTTCGCTTTTACGTATACAAAATTGTTCTAACGCGTAAGATGGCGAGGTAGTGGAATGCCATCTTGCCACTGCCATGTGATATTCATATATATTTCCCTGTTAATATAGATGCAATTCTACCTGCTCTTTTTCTCTGTCAATGCGGGCAATACAGGATAGGTCTAATTACTTGTATGGAAAGAAAACAATTTGCACCGGATAACGGGCACATCTTAGTCCTGACGACTACAGTTCAAGTGTGTGCTTGGCTAGAGATTGCTCGAATCACAGCCCGCCCTGCCCTAACCTAGGATGGTTAGCCGCCTACTATGTATGATTAATAATTCACCATGGGGAGAAGAGGTCTTCACAGTAGAGGTGGATCATGAAAACGGATAACTCCTCCACTTGGACACTTCTGTAAGGTGTTCTGCATTCCCAGCGCAGCTAACAAGTCTGCCCATGATCGTGTGTTCTTCCGCGCCCGTCCGGAGATTGGCGGGTTGATGTTCAACGACCTTTTCCAGATTGTTCTCTTAAACGGCATGCTCGGGCGCTATGCGGGCTTGCAAAGGGCAGCCCCGTTACCGGAGCAGTAGCGGGAAGCATTTAGTGTAGGTAGAACATGCCTACTTATACCGACTAACTGCAGCATGTGCGCTGTACTATGCTGCCGATGGTTTAGTGGCATCGGCCGGATAGCAGCCACTGCGGGGCTTGTGTTGCAGCGGATTTATAAGCTCTCCAAAGCCTGTTTCACGACCAGGTTGCATGACTTTGTTGCAATCTGTCGAGAGTCTGTTGTGTACCTCTCCCAATAGGCAGCAACTCTTCATCTCTAAGACGTTTAGGCAGATTAGAGGCCACCATAGGGCGCGCCTCGCGGCCGAGTATAGGTACCAACGGTATAAGTGATAAGGGAAGGCAGTTTCCATACCTTCCGACTGGTCTCCAATTGTACTACGTACATATTTGCTGCATGCTCTCCCGCATACAGATGCGCATGAGCTATCTAGCAGTTGCTCTTTTGGTGTCTAGTCCATGTTACCTTCGGGCCAAGATATTACAACGTATTTCGAATGCAGGTGTGCTTTATAAGCAACGTCATTACCAAGCAGTGGCCGTCTCAGATGCCGGTCCCACTTTTGTATTATATATCACTAAACATTTCCTCGGACGTTATGCTAGTGGTCCCGATTGGACCTGAACTGCATATACTACTATTATACCCCCTTTGTTATGTAGATTCTGTCTTAATTGTAGAATCGATCTATAGGCCTGTATAAGTTTGGAGAGGAATTCTTGGTGAGTTGGAGCCGATTGAAAACATCACTGCGGGGCAGATAAGACTTGCTTGTTAAGGAGGCGCCAACTTCGGCACGTCTATGTCGACTCATTCTATTCATATCAATTGCAAAAATTGTTGACTTGGGTGACTATCATGGGGCGCAGGTTATTTCGAGTTAAGCTTTAGGATATTGGGGGTTACGCTATGATTCAGGCTTATTGGGCCTGCTGGTCTCACCAATCCCACAAGTGAACCTTATCGCGCTATCAAGTTCTACCTACATGTATTAGCTTACTTATATAATGCTTCACAGTCGTTAACCTAAAGTATAGCTCTACGCTATCTATGTTGCAAGCGTAATATGATATGGTATAATGAGATCGATACAAGTGGTATAACACTGAACGGGATCATAATTCTGACTTGGAGGAGGACTCAGTGTATAGTACTATGTCTTAAGACCTGCGCCGCCATTGTATGACTTAGGTAATCTGCCTAACCTGCTACTCATCCCAAAACACTAAAAGTACATGCAAGTATACACAACACTTTCAAAGACGCGCCGCGCGTGTTTGAGCTCTCTTTAACAACATCCCACCTCTGCATTTTAATACAACAATATCGGAAGAGACAATGCATTACCCACCCGCCGTGATGCCGATTCACCCCGTGATATAAAATTGAAACTATAGAATTGGGACATTCAATACATAACAATAACGACAAGTATTTTATCATCTTCATCTTCATCCGCAGGGCGCATAGCCGCAGTACGCTATGGCGCCCCGCCTCTCTCTCCCAACCACGGCCCGTCTGCCCTCGTCTCTTCGCGTTAGTTCCTCAAATGCTTCCATTATCAAGGTCTTAAACCGACTCTCGCGGCCATCGCTCCTGTCCCTCGTTCTCGACTGGCTCGACCCTGACAATCAAGCTCTCTGTCCCCCACTTTTACGCGACAACTCATCCGACGAGGAGGAAGACGAGGATGAATTCGAAGGCGACCTCTACCCGCCGGCGCATTCGCTGGGCGAGCTCCGGGAGCTGTACGCGGACATGCAGACACGAAAGGGCAGCAAACGCGAAGTCGTGGACCGCATACTGGAAGGCGATTGGCGCGAAGGGCTGAGCCTGTACCAGCTCGCCATGGCCGACCTGCAGTACCTATACGACCATCCAGGCACATTGAAATGGGCGTGCTACAAGATCGAGCGCCTACAGACGCCTCGGCACGAGGACGACGTCGAAGACGATCGCAGCTACGACAAGGTCGATAAGTTGGCGATGCACGTCCCACGCTTCCATCCAAGCACCTTCTTACAGAACCTGCAAGCCGAGGTGCTCCCGGACGTCAAGGCGCATTACAACTTCGATCGACCCAAGGGTCTCCCGCTCCTCCTTCTGCGTATCTTCGTGCTCGACTCTCCATATAACACCGACCTCGCCGTCTCTGCTGCGGTGGGGTCCACGTCATCAGCAAGCCGCACGGTGACGAGCTTTGACGCCTCACGCACCATCTACGTCGCATTTCCCGACGCCTCGCCGCACATCTTTGTCAGCAAGTCACAGAGCGCGGGGCCAACAACCCATGCCGAGACACGGTCACTGCGCGCGCTCGTTGTCGAGGGCATTCCCAAAGCTTTGTCCCGTCCGCGCGAGCGATACACTCTGAAGGCTGTCAACCTTCAGACCAAGAACCTAGACGCCATGCTCAGCCTCCGCGGCGCGGGACGCAGCAACACGGCTGCGGGTGGATGGGGCGTGTACGCCGGCGACAAGGCAGCCGATGCGCGAACCCATAGCCCACTTAACTCGCTGTTACCTACCCCGCCGCTGTCGGATGATGCTGTTGAGGAGGACGAAGAGCAGACTGCAGATGCAGGGAGCCGGGATACAATGACCCGTAAGCGGACTCTAGATCCCGGCGCGGCGGAGGAGGAAAAACGGTATAAACGCGCCAGGCTCCTTGCGCAAGCGCGATTCGGGGACAATGCGAAGATGGACGACGGGAAAGGTGTCGAGAGAGTCGACATTCTGATTGAAGACCCTTTTCTGGTACGCGCTGCGGATTTGGAGGATGAAAATGATGGCCAGGACGCGGAAGAAATACAACGAGCACGTCCGCGTAAACCGAAGGGCCGTCGGAGTAACGTCGACGTTAGTCTCTCACAAGAGGCTGAAGAAGAGGAAGAGCAAGACCACGAGCAACAGCGAAGGGGTGCCGATCAAGAGACCGCGGACTCTGACGAAGACCATCCTGTCCCGAGGAGACAGGCACGAGAAAGAGATAGGGATCGAGAAAAGTGGGCGTGGCGTCCCAATGTCCGCCTCTCGCTCCACGGACCCCACGTCTTTGCGGGCATTCGCCAGCTTGTCGAGGCTGGCTTTATCGATGGCGAGCGCATGCCGGGTTGGATGACGGGCGAAGATGGGGTCACGATGGGTGCTGTGAGGAATGGAAGGATAAAGGGGTTTAAAGGCTCGGGCTTGTAACCCCTAGCTCAGAGTCGCGCCTATGTAAACATAGTGAGATTGCCAGCGAGTAGATTGCTAGGTTTACATTGGATGATTGGGCATATTCTATATTCTGGGCAGCGTTTCTTGAGACGTTTGGTCTATGTGTCGTTACAGCCGTCTTGAATCCATTATTGATGGCATCAAAACAAGTTCCCCGCAATGCTTGGGGCTGGCCTACCAAGAGGTGGGATGTAGATCTAGGAGGTCTAAGGTTGTTGAATGAAGAGGACGTCGATGTCAATGACCAGCACGCTGATTAGGCGGAAGGGCTGTAGTTTGAACTCAGTTGTCGGCCTCAATACCTATTTGAACATACCGAGGGCGTAGTCTAGACAAACACAACAAGCATGACGGATCTGCGTATGCCTTGATTCTATAAGATCTAGTGCTCATCTCTTATGCTGTCCCTATCATCCAGTTTATACGCACGCAGCGCTCTACTCTATGCACAAATCAAGCCTTCTCCCATGACGTGCCGTTCCACGTGCCATGGAAACGCCTTTTTCGTGGGGCCGTGACATACTCGTTCCGTATCGCTATTCACGCTTCTCATCCTCACCTAGCCCAAAGACCTTGACAGTATTCGCCCACGCAGCCTCGCACACATCGCGCAGCGGCTCCCCGCGCAGGCCGGCGACGACCTGTCCGACACGCTCGATCATGCACGGCTCATTACGCCCCTTCACCATGGCGCCCTCGACCCATTTCTCCTTCTTCACCGTGCGCCAGCGCTCCGGGATCTCCGGCTCTTTCTTCTTCGGCTTCTTGGGCTGCTTAGCTGGCTTCGCCTGTGCCAGCGCAGAAGAGTCTTGCTGGGAATTCGGCGTTGCTGTCCCCGGAGTCGGCGCAGCGGTGGAGATAGGCGTGGATTCTGATGTCGCGAATGTAGATCCGTCGCCGTTGCCATTATTAAAAGTGGCGTAGATACCCTCCCCCTTAGCCTTGGCGTCGAGCAGATGCCGCCACCCGGCATGCGTAGGCCGGATCTCGCACCACGGCCCGTCGGTCTCGAGCATGAGTCTGTCCAGCGGTATCTCCCTCACCACGGCGCAGTTCTCCTCCGTCTTGAAACTGCACCCGTTCGTGCCGATGTGCAAGCCCAGCTCGGCGAGCTCGCGCATCTCGGCCGCTGTGCCCGTGAAGCTGTGCACGACGCCGCCGCGCTCGAGCTTCTCGAGCCGAGGCCCGAATTTTTCTTTCAGCAGACCCAGGAAGTCCGCGTGCGCCGCGCGCGAGTGCAGGAAGAGAGGCGGTTGCGGACGCAGCGAGAGCACGAGGTCGAGCTGCGCTGCGAAGGAGTGCAGTTGTACTTTGCGCGAGCAGTAGTGCAGTCTGTCGTAGTCGAGGCCGAACTCGCCGAAGGCGACGAGGGCCCCCGGGTGTGTGCTCCGCGCTGACTCGATGAGGGCGCGGAGCTCTGCGATGATTTCTTGCGTTTTTGCTGCGTCTGGCTCGTGCTCTTCTGATACGGGCTGCTCTGGGTCCGGATCGCTGGGCATCGTGTACTCCTGTGCGTCATGGTGGGCGTGTGAGGTGCTGAAGATGGCGCTTGAGCAGGGGTGGATGCCGGCTGTTGTGTATACGATGCCCGCTGGTCGAGTGTCAGTCAAAAGTTAATCTTGGGACTTGCGAATAGAATAGGATAAAAGAATGAGTAAACATTAATATGACCAACATACGATATTGTCTAGCTATTTCGAGCGCATGCCTCGAGCTTGCGAAATCGGACCCGGTGACGATGAGTTTTCGGCATCCGACCTCTTGCGCTCGCGACACTACGGCTTGAAGGTCATCTGGATGCCGCTCCTTGCCGTGATATACGCCTCGAAATATGGGATCGGCGAGATTTATACCAATCTATGAGAAGACATCGAGAAAATTAGTACAAGTGATAGCAGGCAAGCAGTTCGTATGAGCGTAATCGAGCCACTACTCTCTCATATCGTGTGATTATTTCCGGACGAGAATTGATGAAATAAAGTAGAGAGGGCGCCGGTAGATAAATTTGCGATAAGAATGGTCCGTCTTGACTCACATCGATATAGCGCGGTTTATATATAGAGTTACCATCCGGAGCAGTGGCAGGCGTTGTAGGGCCAGTGGCCATCGTTAAAGATGAGTGAGGTCTCACCAGAAATCTCGAAATGAGTGAGGCGCTGGTCTTGGAGTGTACAACACGGCTGAAAATACTTTTGCTAAGTATCATGGAGTCTCACTCGCTTAAATGAAGGAATAGAGAAAGAAAATTCGTATTCATATGAATGAGTCAACATTGAGTGTCTAGTTCTTATACGCGATTGATCCTGCACCGCCAGCTTAGGTATGATCGTGTAGGGCAGGTCTCGGCGGGTTTGGAATGGGACTGTGGGTAATCAACCCTCGAGTATTGCATATTTTTCGCCATTTGAATTTGAAATCGACGGTCACACAGGCTAACATCTTAACCTAAGTTGCGCATCGTCAACATCCATTTTGCTGCTTTCTTCGTTATTAGAAAAAATTCGGCCATATTTTGATTATCCATGATTTGAGTATCTATGGACGTACGGCATCATCTACCTATCCAGCTGCTCTACGGTAAAACGTACCCGCCGTCGATGATGACGTCACTGCCTGTTGTGAACGTCGACGCATCGCTAGCAAGATATAAGTATAAGCCTTTAATCTCCTTGACATGGCCTTGTCTTCCCAAAACCGCCATTCGATAGGCCTCGTTGATGCCAGATGGGCTAGCGCCCATCTTCGTATCGAAGAATCCCGGCGAAACAATATTGACTCGGGCGAAATCCCGCCACTCGCGTGCTAAGGACTTGCCAAAATGTGTCACGAAAGCTTTCGTGGCGTTGTAGACCGGCTGGTCTGTTGGCACGTTGACGATATGCGCACTCATGCTTGATGTTATGATAAGGTTTCCCGAGCCTTGACGTTTGAATACCTCGCCGACGTACTTGGCACAAACCACCACACCGTCGACTGTAGGTCGCAAGTTAGCGCATGACTTATACATTCACTGGCCTTGATGGGTGCACCTTACCGTTGACCGACATCTGCTTTCTGTATTCCTCAAGTGTTTGTTCCAGAATAGGTTTGGATATCGCCATGCCTGATCGCCTGTCAGCGGAACGTACACCAACCTTACCTCGGGTGGCTCCGTGCAGAACTCACCGGCGTTGGCAACGAAAACGTCTATTCTACCAAAATCCTCCACGACTTTCTTAATCCCGTCTTGTACCTCTTGGGGATTAGAGACTAAAAGGCGATGTTTAGCTGCAATGCACGCTGGTAAAGAAGGGGACAATGGCTTACTATCAACTTTATACGCGGAAGTCTTCAGGCCGTAGATATTTGCCAATTTTTCGGCCTTGGCAATAGCAGCATCGTTTCTTTAAGTTTTTGTGAGTACTGGGAGCCTGACTCCCTAATCGTAGCCCGTCTTAAACTCACGAATTATACCACAAGGCTACATTGGCATTGGCCTCGACCATTGCTTCCGACACGGCGTATCCAATGCCGTCTGCGGCGCCTGTCACGACAACAACCTTGCCCGTCATCCGGAATTGTTCCAAGACATTGGTGGGGGTATCCGGTATAGGTCGAGGGAAGCCCTCCCTGACTACCGCACATTCTTCGAATCCCATAGACATCTTGGGAGTTATGATAAATTGGCTGCCGATATTAGTAAGAAGGACGGAGAATTGAGTTGAGGCGGAGCGGATAGACCACTCTCAAGTTATGGTATTGCTGCGAAGGTCACCGCTCTTGTCTTCGGCGACTACGATAAGAACCCCGGACTTCTAATACCGGCCTCCCCTGCGAAACCACGACTTACGCTAACAGATCACCGGCCGTCCACGTATCGTGTGGATCCAATAGTCTCTACCTAACGTCCCTATCTGGGTGTTTTTCGGAGTTGATCTTGGCTTGGTGAGTGATTGTTTCTCTGGGTAGGGTGACGTCGGGCCAATGTGAGCTATACACCTGTATCACGTTATCGGTCCATTGCCTGCCGAAAGGTCATATGCTCTGGCGCCGGGGTACAGTGGACAGCCTAAAGCAGTGTAGGTGGAGCGGATTTTGCTCCAACCACAGAGAGGCGGTGACCGCCAAAGTAATTCCTTGGGTAAGGGTATATACTTGCTAGTGCTTCTAACTTGCGAATAGCTTCATTCAATATTTAGTAAATAAATTTTCGAAAATTATTCGAATCGGCTTGTGTCTGCAGTATTGAGAGGCTTGCTTTGAGCTCTTATGTGACATTCGCGTGGGATAGGTATCGAAAAGACACTTGCCTGGATTTTGGCTCCATTCGCGAGAGTCACGATGTTCTACCATGGATTTTTTATCGCTTCAACAAGTTCAATCTGATATCTGGATCTCAACAAGATTTCCACTTGAGACTCTGCGAGTACTCCTCTCGTACTGATTCACACTACGATATGAATTATCGCTTATAAGTTAACATAGCCTCAGTATTTCGCGGATACCTTGGACAGCATCTGTGTAGAAGGCCACGGTGCCTCCGTCCTTGAGCTTTCTACTGAAGCAATTACACTGTGTTGATTCCCTGGGTACCTGAGACAGTCGCCAAAAAACCGTTATACTCTTCTCGGATTTATACATCCAGAGATAAAACGATAGCAGCCGACGGAGAATGGCATGAATGATTGCCCAGGACCCTAGGACGATGTAGGAACACAATATCTGGTCTCCGCACTCGGTTCCGTGCTCGTCGCCGTCGGCAGTGGTTTGCCGGTGATTAGGTACTCCTGGCTTCATTCTTCCCGGAACCGACCCGGCGTACTGGAGCCGAGTAGCCCGGCTGTGTGAGTCACCAATTCGAGCTCATCAAATCTATCGGGAAATATGACACTTGGCATGTTTGTCAACAAGCGGATTAGGTAGTCGAGGTAGTCTCGCATGTTCGGGTACTGTTTGTGACTCTTGCTTTAAGAACTTGTTCTAATGATTGCCCCACTTTGGTAAAAACCCATTTACGCGTTCTGTCATACCTGTCTTAGTTTAGCGTGGCACGCCTGGACCATAAGTATGTATCATATACGTTGACTTTACGATTCTTCGAAAGTAGAAGAAAATGAGAATGCACAGTAAAAGTATATCATTGATATCTATCGTGATTGAGTGTACCCAGAGGAATCAGTAGCTAATGCAGCCAGCCTAAGTGGCCGCCTGCAATGCAATGCAAGTAATTCTCTTGGAAACTTGGGGCATGGACTGGGTAGGTATTTTAGGTAACCCCGCCATTCACTACCTATCGATCCGCGTCGGTGCGCGCTGAGTGGCTGGCGGGCTGCTGCTGAATAAGTCTGTACTGTAGCGGCTTGGTAAAGAAAGGGTTTATCAGCTGTGAGCACTGTAACATGGGGCTTCCTTACAGGTCCTACATTGCCCCTAGCTTGTTGTTTGACGCGCTAAGAAGTGTTAAGACGCGGTCTCCTAGCGAACGGCGCGTCTTTATTTAAAGTTCGATGGTGGGTGCATGGTTTTCATCCGACTTTTACTCAACATCACCAACCGAGCAACAGGCCTTGCACAGCACATAATTGCCTCTTTTTCGATACCCATGAACTGTTGTCAGGCTAGAAGGTGCTGACAGTCTGAATCGCTCATTTGCAATTGTTGCATTTCCTCAATACGCATCTCATCGTCGACGCTGTCGCTCTAGACTATCCACTTCCCTAACCCTCATACCCACGGGTTATTTCTAACCCACGCATCACGATGTATGTCAAGAAGCGAGGTATGTTCTTCTACTAGCCCCTAACCTTATATCAGCTGCTAAACGGTAGACAGATGGCCGCCAGGAGCGGGTCCAGTTCGACAAGATTACAGCTCGTGTATCACGCCTCTGTTACGGACTTGATACCGACCATGTCGACCCCGTGGCTATCACCCAGAAGGTTATCTCGGGTGTATACGGCGGTGTCACTACAGTCCAGCTTGACGATCTGGTAAGTATTCCTACTCGCGTAGGCTTGACTAGCAAACTCTGACAAATCATTCTACGCAGGCAGCCGAGACCGCCGCCTACATGACCGTCACTCACCCAGACTATGCCATCTTGGCTGCACGTATTGCAGTATCCAACCTACACAAGCAGACAAAGAAACAATGGTCCGCCGTTGTCAGTGATCTGTACCACTACATCAACCCCAAGAACAACAGACCATCGCCCATGATTTCGCAAGAGACATACGATTGCGTTATGAGACACAAAGACGAATTCGATTCGGCCATTGTATACGACCGCGACTTCAACTACCAATATTTCGGCTTCAAGACTCTGGAGCGTTCTTACCTGCTAAAGATCAATGGGAAGATTGTAGAGCGACCCCAACACATGATTATGCGTGTGGCTGTGGGCATTTGGGGAGATAATGTCGAGAAAGTCCTCGAGACCTACAACCTTATGTCCCTCAAATATTTCACTCATGCTTCCCCTACGCTGTTCAATGCCGGAACCCCACAACCTCAGATGTCGTCCTGCTTCTTGGTTGACATGAAGGATGACAGTATTGAGGGCATCTATGACACCCTCAAGACGTGTGCCATGATTTCCAAGATGGCTGGAGGTATCGGTCTGAACGTACACCGAATCCGTGCCACGGGCTCTTACATTGCGGGCACCAATGGTACATCAAACGGTGTCGTGCCCATGTTACGTGTCTTCAACAACACCGCCCGCTACGTCGACCAAGGTGGCAATAAACGACCGGGTGCTTTTGCTATTTACCTTGAACCGTGGCACTCAGACGTTTTTGAATTCTTGGATCTGCGAAAGAACCATGGTAAAGAGGAAGTTCGTGCGCGTGACCTGTTCTTGGCGCTTTGGATTCCCGACCTATTCATGAAACGAGTTGAGAAGAATGGTGACTGGACTCTGATGTGCCCGAACGAATGTCCCGGTCTTGCTGATGTCTACGGTGATGAATTCGAGGCCCTCTACGAAAAATATGAAGCTGAGGGCCGCGGCCGCCAAACCTTGAAAGCCCAGAAACTCTGGTATGCCATTCTGGAGGCCCAGACAGAGACTGGAAACCCTTTCATGCTCTACAAGGATCATGCCAATCGCAAGAGCAACCAGAAGAACCTCGGTACGATCCGCAGTTCTAACCTGTGCACTGAGATCATTGAATACTCTGCTCCGGATGAAGTCGCTGTTTGCAACTTGGCATCCATGGCATTACCGTCTTTTGTCGATTATAACACGGAAAGCTACGACTTCCAAAAGCTTCACGAAGTTACTCAGGTTGTTGTGCGCAATCTGAACAGAGTTATCGACGCAAACCACTACCCTGTCCCCGAAGCACGTAACAGCAATATGCGCCACCGCCCTGTTGGTCTCGGCGTCCAGGGTCTGGCTGATACCTTCCTTGCTCTTCGCATGCCTTTTGAATCGCCCGAGGCTCGACAGCTGAACAAGCAGATCTTCGAGACTATGTACCATGCTGCTTTGACTGCATCCATGGAGATGGCCAAAGAAGAAGGGACCTACTCCACGTACGAGGGTTCTCCTGTTTCCCAGGGCATCCTTCAATATGACATGTGGAATGTTACGCCCTCTGACCTCTGGGACTGGGCGACTCTCAAGGAGCAGATTAAGCAACATGGTGTACGCAACAGTCTTCTCATGGCTCCCATGCCAACCGCCAGTACCTCACAGATTCTGGGCAACAACGAATGTTTCGAACCCTACACTTCGAACATCTACTCTCGTCGTGTTCTAGCTGGTGAATTCCAAGTTGTCAATCCATGGCTCCTGAAGGATCTGGTCGATCTGGGCCTGTGGTCTGACAATATGAAGAACCGTATTATCGCTGAGGGTGGTTCTATTCAAAACATTCCTAGCATTCCGGCGGAAGTGAAGGCGTTGTATAAGACTGTCTGGGAAATCTCTCAGCGAACAGTAGTGCAAATGGCTGCCGACCGTGGGGCTTTCATCGACCAGTCACAATCGCTCAATATTCATATGAAAGACCCTACAATGGGCAAAATCACAAGCATGCACTTCACTGGATGGAAGCTTGGTCTAAAGACTGGCATGTACTACCTGCGAACTCAGGCTGCTGCTCAGCCTATTCAATTCACAGTGGACCAAGAAGCATTGAAAGTCACTGATTCAGCAGCCGCTAGACCTGGCACGTTGAAGAAACGAGCACCTCCTTCTGGTACCCACATGTCGTCCCCTTCACCTGCTATTCCACGACCGATGTATGCTAAGAAGGAAAGCTCCAACATCGTCAACTCCCCTCATGGAGTCCCCACACCCAGCACCACTCCTCCCCCTCAAAAGGAGAAAGCGGTAGCGGAGCCAGCCGTGCCCTCTGTCAATGGTTCGACCTTCAAAGCAGACATCCCTGAGGGTGAGAGTCCCAAAGCTTTGGCAACTGAGCCCACTGAGAAGCCCAAGGCAGACGCACTACCAGAGCCTGCCCTTGAGGGTGATAAGTTATCACCGCAAGATGAGGATAACGAGGACAAGAGCAAGGAGCGCGAGTATGACATCTACGCTGACGCCGTTCTAACTTGTAAGTGTCCTTCATCTAAGGCTTTTCGATACATTTCTAACAGGACTACAGGTAGCATTGAGAACCGTGAAGAGTGCATAATGTGCAGTGGCTGAGCGGGTCTATATGACAAGAAAGAAAATGATGATGTTATGTAATGGGTGATGATAGGTTAATGTATGATGGACGACAAGTACGGATTGTTCATGGATAAAGCCCTTGGGTGAGGTAATACGTTCTACTCAGCAGGCTCGGAACCACAGGTACCGATGGCATTGAGCCTCGGTGCATTGTATACGCAATATCAGTTTTGCTGTTCGATAGCAGCTGATCAGGAGTTGGGGTTTGTCATGTACTTTTTAGTTTAGTATTGCTTCTTGAGGTTTGCATATCTGATTGGACGCAAGGCCTACCTTGCTAAAACCTCACAAGGTAGAAATTAAATAAGATGGAATAAAAACCCAGGCTCATTCCAAATTGTATGTAAAGGACCAACTAAGAACATGTGATTTCCTCCCCAACGAAGTGAGTACGAGTACCTTACAAATATTCCGATGTCTCGCAGCCGCCGAGCCTGTCTGGTTCTGCCCTGGCGGTATAGTACACTCAGTCACTCAGTTGTAAGACGGAGAATGGATCCCTCGCGTATGCTCCTCCTGTTCCCACTGATCACATATACTCAATTAGCAAGTTGAAGGGTGTGCCGTCTTATCCTGGCTTTCGAATTATACTAATAGAATAGACCATGGCGCCGGATGGGGCATGACGGCGTGCTGGTGTTGTCCAAGTTAGGATTAGTACTGTACCTTTGCATATCTCGGGAACCTCAATTAAAGCTGAATGATCGACACGCTAGTTGGCCTGTAGCCGAAGAATCCTTGCACCCTTTCGTTAGCCAGATGAGCTGTGCCTATCACGAAAAAGTAAAGTCGCCATTGGTACGAAATTCAGGCACCA
Organism: Xylaria sp. FL0043; assembly: GCA_022578865.1. NCBI lineage: Eukaryota > Fungi > Ascomycota > Sordariomycetes > Xylariales > Xylariaceae > Xylaria > Xylaria sp. FL0043. The sequence continues at coordinate 42,838 of MU397347.1, read as the reverse complement.
AATTTTTCAGATCAACGGAAGCACTCCTTAGAGTGATTGCCGTAATGAAAGCTCAGTCTAATAGTCGATCCGTCTCGGCTATCGATTCAATCCCCTGACTTCAAACCCGGAATAGGCGTGGGAGCCCGACGATCATTGCGCCGTGAGTAGCTGACTATGCCGCCCGGTTACACTATGTTGGTTTTTTTTCCCGATTTGCTCGAAAACGCAATTAAGTCACCTGGCTAATGTATACTAGGTCATCTATGCAAAGCTAAGTGGATGCAATACGAGCGACTGTTCGCTCTATTTAATAAGGGCAATGTCGAAACACTTCGCAAACACTCTGAGAATATGGCCTTTGAGACGCCTCGGAGTCGGTCTGCGTGAAGTTCAACTTGAAGCGGTATCGACTAAAGAGCTCCTGAACTGGATAGTTGTGATTTCAATACGCAATTGAATAAGTAACGACCATGCGTCTTCTAAGCTTCTTGTCTGTGTTGCAGCTGCAAATACTGAGTGGCTCCTATGTCGCTGCCAGTACGACGAGCTCCTTACCTGCCAAGAGCGTCGTCGAATATGCTCTCCCAGCTGCCGCCCAGACACACGAGATTCTCCCCGTGAGCGATCACCTCTTACTCATCTCTCAGCAAACTGATGGAGGTCTGATCAAAGTGTCGCTTGACGATAATGGGCAACCAACCGGTGCTCGCAAATACACCATAACAAATCAATGGTCCGGTCTGCACGGGTTAACACTCTCCTCGGGCTCGGGAAGCAATTCCTCTGGGTCCACCGTCTGGGCAACTGTTCAGTTCGATAACGCTGTGCTTCATATTGACCCGAGAGGCGACGATATCAACGTGGCTCCGCAAGTCATCAACACCATCCCCATACCTTCTCCCGCATTCGGGCCTCACGGCATACTAGAAAACAAGGGGAACCTATGGGTGGCATGCAAAGACAGTTCGCACGTCGTCAGGATCAACATGAATGACCCGAGTGATCATCAGGTCTGGCCGGTCAGTAGACGCCCAATCTTCGTTGCTGTGCACCCCACTAGCGGCGACGTTTACTCTGGACTGGACATGAGCAGCAAGATCTGGCACTACAAGAACGACGGAGGGAGCGGCGAGGAGATTGCAATTCCCCCCGAGAAAGGCAGCACGCCCGTTGGCCTGGTTTCCGGTCCAGATGGTAACTCGTGGGTCGTTCTCTTGGGCAACGCGACGGCGGGCACGGGGACATTCGGACGCATCAAAAAAGACGCCTCTATCGACTGGTTCTCCATGTCCTCTGCCCTCGGTAAAACGGCGCCTGTGATCCATCTGGCATTCGATCACCAAGACCCATCGCGCTTCTGGCTCTTAGGGTCATCGACTGCTTGCGCTGACTGCGCCGACGCTGTGTACACCGTGAAAATCGATGACGCGACTGGTGGCACTGCGAGCCCGATAATTGCGATACAGAACACGATCATGATGCCTACTCAACGGAGCTGGAATCATCGTATTATGTTTCATAGGGGAAGCTTATACGTTACTGAGCTGACAACGTCGACGCTTGCACACGTGAGCGGATCCGCTGTCAATGGATTGAAAGTCAGTGAGGCCTGGGACGAGTTCGCGGACTGGGGTCTAGGTTTGAAGGCGGAGGTCGTTACCTATAATAATACCGTCTATTAGTCTATGAAGCTGGATTGGGCTTGCAAAAAATGAAGCTATTGATAGTGACTTAGAATGTGAGGCAATAATAGATGACGCACGACAATATGTTGAATGGTCCGTAAAAAAAAATCGAAAAACTGTCGTAATAACATTCGATTAGAAATGAGCTGAGCTATGCCGCTTTTGGCCCGAGTCTCACTTATACCTGCGAGTCGACCAGTGTATTACTAATCACGCCTATACTCCTTTATATCATAGCACATGAAACCACCACAAGCAGTAATTACTTGCACTTATTGTCGAAAATTATGGCGGGCAAGAGTTGCTGGACTTGCAGAGGTGTGTGGGATCATTTCGCTCTACTGAGTAATGCTCAGAGTCTCTTTGAAGCTAACTTTTCTAAGAACGGAAGGTCTCCTGCGATCGAAGCATCCCCGTCTGCGAGCGCTGTTCTCGCTCAAAACTCTTATGCAAGGGATATGAGTTGCGTCTATCGTGGCCAAAAAGAGCGGACGGAAGACGCTGGATTATCGGTGATTCGCCGCCTCACAGAAGGGGGGTGGCTATAGGGTCGAGGTTTCACCTCGTGAATGCGGTGAGTGGCTTTCGCTGCCATTGGGCTGGTCTGATACTTCAGAAAATCAGAAGGGAACTTGAGCTACTTCTAGAGGCCGCTGACTCGCCAGTGTGAAGTCATTTCGGGATATTCAATTGTATCACTACCTCCTGGCTGCAGGGTCGAATGAGCAGACCCAACTCATCCCAAGGATATCTCCGTCCCTAAGGGCGTTCCAAAAGCTTAGCTCTTATGGTACAGACTTGAATCTACTACAGTACTGTAAGCTGCAAACCGCCTTTACAAGGAACTAGGAAATAATCTCTGTATGTAGTTCAAAACTACGCCTACCGATTTCTGTCCACGTTTGGCTATGACCCGAAATCTGTTAGTCGAGTGCTTATGCGCATGGCGCTGACAGACGGTGGTCCATCCGCCACCGCTGTTCTGAGGTCTCTGCTTGCATTCTCCTCTCTCCATTGTTATGGGAACCATGCGCAAGTAGTTGAACTCAAAATCTCCGCTGTCAAAGCTCTGAAGTCAGCATCGAGAAGCCTCCTAGGGGCTAGAGAAGGTGTGCGGCATATAGGGGCCACTATGATCCTATGTTCAATTGAGGTAAGTGATAATCTCCTCATCGGTCTTGAGCATTGTAACCGCGCTCTTTTGGGAGATATAATGCATATTGACAATCACTCGATAGACGTGCAATTCGGACGAGTGGACAGCGTATATTCGTAGTGTTAAACAGATCATTATCGCAGAGTCACTCAGCTCTGCAGACAGAGACAGCGATTTCCAAGCCTTGGCTGACTGGGCTTCATATCACGAGTCCCTGGGATTATTTTCCGCCGTCCATTGGTCTAGAGGCGGTATGAATCCTCCGACAGGGGAGTTTTGCGCCGCGGTATGTGTTTACGGCTCTCTTGATACAATATACCTTGCTAAAATTTGGACCAGGGGCTTTACGCACGACCAAATCATCTGAAAATTGTCGACTTGCTTGAAGAGACTTATAGGGCCGTATCAGCAAAATGCTCTCGGCAGAGATCTGCGGAAGAACAGACCGAATATTTCAACTATCTACGCATCCTCTATTTTAAACTCAGACAAACTATATCCTCAAATGTACCACAGGACGGTGACGGAAACACGCAGCTCGTCACGGAACTCTTCAGTCTTGCCTTATTAGCATATCTCGGTCGCGCCACCAGCGACCTACTGCCAGAACTAGGGGGCAAAATACAGCAACACATCGAGAGGGCATACTGCATATTCTCAACTCTCGAATGCTGCGATCGGCAGTTCCCCCTCCTGTTACTGGGGTGCGAGGCCCGGAACGAGGAGGATAGAGCCATATTTCTTGATCTCCTTTCTAGAACCCAGGGTCGAAGCCAAGCAGCACCGCTTCTCCAGGTTGAGACGCTGGTCAAGGCTAGCTGGGCGCAGAGCGATCTAGCTGACCATGCAGGGTTGAAGTTTGATTACGTCGAGAAATTGAATGCTCTAATCAGCAGTTGTAAGGTTATACCAACTTTTGTTTGAATAGATCGAGTTCCTTTGGAGGAGAGTTTAGATCGCCTTCTGTGATAGTGATGTTATTCACCTTCAGAAATACTTAGCTATAACATACCACACAAGGTTCCCTGTTGGTATTACCCCTAATCAAAACTGCAAACCTTGCAGCATGTAATCGCCGATGGTATGCTTCATCGTCAACATGCCATGAATTTCGGCGGTTGATCGGCAGGAAATCTCCTTTATCACCTGCTAAGTGGCTTTGAAGTTCTATTTTCATATAAGTTGCGTATGATTAACATGCAAGTGAGCGTTCGAGTCGAATTTCTGGCAAGTATTCCCGAGCTAACCTTATTTCGGTATAACTGGCTGTCTTGGTATTAACTAAGATCCCTGCAACTCCACGTGTTGAGGGTTGTCAACCAGCTAAACCTACGAGATATCGTGACTTAAACTCTCATAACTGAAGGAAGACGATTAGAGATTATAAATCAGCATTATAAATCATGCTGAAACGATAATCTCTTCCCATAGATTTTGAAGACTCCATAGAGGTGGTCATATCAGACATGAGAGGGAGATGCATATAAATAAGACGTCGTTCCATTCTCCCAGTGTACACCGAATCTCTGCAATGCATTAGAGTTTCTCTTCTAGCTTGATTCTACTTTACTAAAGCATCTTTTCTTACCCAGTTGCATACTCCATAATGGCAACTTATCTCATCACAGGGGCCTCGAGGGGCCTCGGGTACGGCTTCCTCTCGTATCTATCTGGCAATCCGGAGAACACTGTCATCGGACTCGTTCGCAACCGAGCAGCCACGGAGGAGAAGATCTCTAAGGAGTTGGGAGTACGGCGCAATGTCCACGTATTGCAGGCGGACATGACCAATTACGACTCTATAGTGGTGAGTATCACTCTGGAACGCTCTTCCGTGAAATACTCATCGATCCTGACTATATCTCAGAGAGCTGCCAAAGAGACTGAGAAAATCACGGGAGGGAGTCTCGATTACATCATTGCGAACGCAGGTGTAATGTCACCGGCCGAGGCGTTCGCCAATATCGGAGAACTGTACGTCCTTGAATGAAACATATTACTGACACATGAGACTGATGCATGTTGTGAAAATGGCAGGGCGGAGAATCCCAAAGTATTTGACGACGCCTTCTCTTACACTATGAATACCAACGTAGTTGGCAACGTCTACCTATTTACCTCATTCCTGCCTCTCGTTCTCAAGGGCAAGGCCAAGAAGATCATCGCGATCAGTAGTGCGAGCGCAGATATCGACCTGCAACGCAAGTACGACTTCGAAATATCACCTACGTAGTACGTCTTTCCAGATTTGCCGCTCCTCCTTCTCCTCCCACTTCTCTTCTCCTTTGAACTTTTTCTCGGCGATGATTTCTAACTGTAAGCTATGTACAGCTCTGCTAGCAAGGCGGCTTTAAACGCCATCGTGGCCAAATTCAGCGCACAATATGCAAAGCAGGGTGTTCTCTTCATGAGCATTTGTCCTGGGCTGGTTGATACGCAGACACTGGACGGTGGTAAGCCAGCATGCTCCGGCACTTTGACGACTGCATTCGAACTAATATACTGGGTTATAGCGACCGATGCACAGAAGCAAAGGTATGCAGAGTGGTTTCATAGTGTTCAGCGCTATGCGCCAAATTGCACCGGACCCAACACGGTGAAAACCTCAGTCGAGAATGTCTTGGCAGTTATCAATAAATCCAGCGTCGAGAATGGTGATGGCGGGTCCTTGTGAGTAAATCCTGGGGTCGTTTCTTCCTTTTTCTAGCTGTCTGGGGAGACAGAATCGTCCTGTTAGAGCAGTGAGCATGTCTCGGGAGCATGAAACCCCTGAAAACCCTATAAAGCTCTATATTGACTTGCCCTCATTACTGACTGTAACGGATTATAGTGTGTCGCAGTTCGGAACCAAGCAGTGGCTTTGATTTGTCGTCCTAAAACAAACGTTGCAATAAATTGCTTGTTTTATTGATGAGAAGTATGTAGTTCAGTCTAGGCGAACATGTTATCACCAAATTGTAAACTCAATACAGAGTTTGAACTGAATGACAAGTCTTGCTGTGCTACTCTGCCCTTTCTTCCTTCAGCAAACCTGTCATCAGGGATTACTTATCGTGCAGCATTATGATGAGGAAGATGCGACGCGATTCAAACTGGCGCCGTAGCTTGTCCCCAAGCAGACAGAATTGCCGAAATGGGCAACCTCGTTGTCATTCCATCACATCTTGCTACTAAGATATCAAGTTTACCTTCCCATTTGCTACTTCTATGTAACGTGTTTAATAAAAGCAGCCTGTTCAACTCTGGAAGGGTAAATGACTTTCATACGCGATTCATACGGCTCACCGCTTTCATCATTCCGCTCTTTCGACAGGCTATCCTGACCATTGAACTCCCTAACTCATCAGATTATAGGTACACGAAGCTTCGGTGTCTGAGAACACTTTTAACGTTGTGGTGGTGCGCTCTCCCATTCACAGTAATCATTCATTAACTGTTTGACATTAGCAAATGCATGAAATTAGAAGTAGGAATATAATATGGGGTCTGACCTTGCGTGTATCTTCAAGCCATTTCTCTTCTAAGGCAAGTTTCGGTGGAAGGTTCCTTGACTCCCGACTTCTCGGGTGGTGCTGGCCAGGACTCGATGCTGATGGCGGTGTCAGCGAGGCAATGATTTCTCTTGTGATAGATCGGACCCGAAACGTTTGAAGCTCCTTCTGCTCAGCGGCGTCTCCTAACCGAAGGCGTTCTTGGTCTTCCTTGCTGAATTTAGCACGTCTTTCTGCAGTGATGTTCTTGAGCATATAGAAGAGGGTTAGCTCCGAGCACCTCTTCCGTGGTTTAAGCAGCTCTTCTTTATGAACATAGCGCCTCGTCACGTCGACCGCTCCTTCGTTTGAAAAGGCGATACAGTAGGACAACGCTTTTCCCCAACGCTCGCTGTATATGGCTGGATTATCCCAGGCCCCTTCGAGAACGTCAACATGCACCCAACGCTCGACGTGTTTCGAGTAGACCTCGACCCAGAGGTGATCCTCGGCGCTCCAGACCCAACGTGTTCGCGCCCCAACTGCGCAGCAGAACAGACTAAAAACGTGCACCCACTCCCCGACGCGACCCCGGCAGGTCTCCATCAGTATCCATGGATCCGTGTATCGAGGGAATCGAGTCCATCGAGAGCAGCTTGGTTGAGTGCACTTGTATACCTCGACACGAAGAGCGCCGAAGATGTTCTCCTCTGGTGTCGGGGCCGTTATGCCTTGGGCTATAGTGGGGTTTAAACAGGAATCGCAAGCTGGGTTGTTGACCCACGTGAAGTAATCTCGCCTGAACCATCGCATTAATGCACGCACAACGCAATCCTGATATCCCCAGTCTGGACCTGATGCACCTAAAGACATGGAAATAGCCCTGAAGGTATTGAATTCGTTTTCAGCATCGTCATAGATCCGACCTAGTGGAATTCTTCGTAGAGCTTCGTCAAGCAAGCCCGAATTCTCCCACCCGAGAGGTGTGCGCGATAATGAGGAAAGGAGATTGCAAAACTTTTTAGAATCCTTAGCTGAGCATAGTAATGATTGCGACCGTAATGGTGTGTAGGATGGCGGGCCAATACCATACTGGTCGGGCCTTGAACTAGATGATATCGGTCCGAAACTGGCATTATTATCAGGGTACAATAATGCTGGGTAGATGAGCTTCTTAGGCTTGTGTATTTTGATTTGAAATCGGGGGGTGACAGACACCATTCTTTCTTCAGTAGTAAATTCTGCGGTCTGAGCGGCTTTGCCCTTGTCTTTTGCATCCTTAGACGCGCCGTAGGTGCCGAAAACATGTGGTGAGCTGCTCTGCTTGTAAGCAGGGAACAATTTCGCGTTGGCCTCGCTCTCGATGCGGTCGTCTATACAATTTGATGGAGTTTCCAGATCATGCATATCTTGAGCGTCGGTTGGTGCGCTTGAAGAGTTGCCACTCTCCTTCGATCGAGAAGTTGTCCAGTGATCCTCTTGTAAGTTGTCTTTGAGACTCCCGGGGAATGTTGGGAGGTGTCCGGTGCGATATTGGATATGCTTAAAAACATCTTCGAATAATTTAATAAGAGCAGTCCCTGATTTTGGGGAACCAGCAACAATATGGCCATACAAGCTACCTGTGTCCCTATTAATAACCCACGAACCGCAATCGCCTTTCTCCAACTCGTTGCTATTAAAGGTCGCATAAAGCATTTCCTGGAAGGCTTTATCTTTGGGAGTACGGACGTAAAGAGGTGTGCCAGATAACCTTCCTTGAATATTTCCACGCGAAGTAATGGCATAGATGTGACTGGTGGGCATATCCTTGCTGTCCGTATCAGATAGTGATGTGATAGCGACTTTAGACTTCCCATGCATTGAAACCAAGTTCGGGACCCAGTGACGGCTGTCGGTGACCTCTAGAAGAGCAAAGTCTGCCTCGGCTCCTGGACTGTCGCGCGGTACAAGAAATAGTTCTCCGCGATAATCGAACTCATGACAGTCGATCTCACTATAATCGAACCGAGGTCCTCTTATTGACAACTTGGGATCCAGGTACCCTTCGCGATCGTGGTTAGATTCCCTTGACCTCAGTATCCTCAGACAGTCATCTTCATTTCCACCCGACTGCTCTAAGACCTCTTGCTCTTTCATCGTCAGCGGGGACGGACCTTCGCGAACATGAGCCCTTCCCTCCCCTGCAGTCAAATTACTGAGGGGTGAAAGCTCGCTTTCGGCTTCAGAGACTGCGTCGAGATCCCCGTCAAAACTACATGCGTCGTCATCGATGTCCCTATTAATTTGCTCCCTAAAGGCTGGCTGCTCCAGAGGGTCTGTCGAATTTAGGTGATTTTGGAAAGGATGAGCTGCAGTAGTGTAGAAATATTTCTTGCCTACGCGAATCACGCCACCAATAGTTGCTTTGGTTGACAACTGCTGGCCATGAGCGTACCCCGTGATGAATAACGGCATACCAAGTGCACTTGGCGACATTTCCAACTGAATTTCACTCTTGTTACTGCAATTACCCGCAGCTAAGGGTATGAGACGGTCAAAATCTGGCGCTCTTGGCATGTGTCCTGTCTTCACCCCAGGATACCGGTCCAAGATTCCACTCTGTTTAATCGTGCTTCTGACCTCGCGACGATGTGCAGCAACTGCGGGAATGGAAGCATGTTAGAGATATTCAGATTTAGGTTTAAAGAATTTGCCAGGCCAGACGAGCGAACAAGACTTTTATAAACATTAGGCACGAAAAAGATTAGAATACGCACCATCGCAGCAAAAGACAATTGTTGGACACGCACTACCCACATCATGACCAATCATGTACATTGACCACTGTAAGATTCAGAGTTAGTCTTGCCTTAAAGCCTGAAAATGATATCGCTCTTCAAGTTGCTGGAACAAGACAGCGACGCTAAGGATTGCTTACTGTAACCCAGCTTGGGATAGGCTCAATACAACTGTCCAGGTATCGTTTTATAGCCGGCGCGATGTTTTTGAAAGCTTCACGCGCTTCACCTTGTGCTTCCCAGATTGAATCCTTCCCGACTTTGCAGATAAAGCGCCCTATCGAGTGTTCGGGGTTGGGCCATAACTGTTGCGTCGCAGTTTTCCTCCTGAGAATTGCAGAGAGCCCCGTTTCGCGCGACACAAGGCGAGTGGGTAAGTATTGGGTTGTGGACATGTCTAAAAGACAAACCGGGTTGATAATATTGCCAATCTTTGAGTGTGGAATGAAGCTAAGGGACGGCGTGAGAAGTAGTTCGGCTATGACTTCAGTTTTGTTGGCGTTCGGTAGAGCGCAGTCAGCCTAACTCTCTCTTTTCATGAGCTGAGAGTACGCAATGCGGTTGCATCGGTAGGTCTAACGCGCGTAATCCGTGCTGTGCTGATGGGAAAATCTTCAATTTGGGGGTCGCAGAAGATCGATTGAAACCCCTGTAGGATTAACAGCTTACGTGTCTGAGGCTTAGTACTGCACCTGTCATTGGTATATGAGCAGGATATGCGCCACGACAAGCTCATTGAAAATCGCTGGTATTTTCACCGAGTCTTTCTTCTCAAACCCGCCGAGATGTTTTCGACAATCGATATGAGTCTCTTGGAGACACATGTTGAATCATGCACCCAAACCCAAATTTGCCATGAACTATGGGGTATTAGGCACTCTCCACAGTTGCTTGGTGCAGACGATAGCCTGGCAACTTTTTGGAACTATTATTTCAAGACAATCGCCCTCTCATTACATGATGGCGGACGGCACGTTGCTGTCAGAACACATCGCGACGTGATCGATGTGACTTACCTCCTAAAAGCAGGGGCCACTAGGCGAGATATAAAACAAAGCCTGCGATCTAAGCTGAAAGAAAAGCATACCAATGAGGACGAGCTCTTGGAGAACACTATTGACTTAGCAGCGAGCCTGGTGGTTATGTGCGATTGTGGCATATCCTCGCACGGCTTTTCTGGAAGCACGGAGATACAATGGCAGCACGATTCTCTGGGAGAGTTCCTGGCCAAGTATTTCGGGGAGAAGCCTATCCTTTCGCATGAAAACATCAAGCTAGAAAAGACATTCAAGGCGAGAAACTTCGGTCGCATCGCCGGCCTGGAGATCATTTGGACGGACAATCTCGTTGACCATTTGAGGTTGACAGACGACGATACCAAGGTGCATGTTTTTCATCATGCATCATTTTTACAATCCCAGCATTGGAGGTAAGATTGTGTGTTCTGATTCGCGTTTTCAAGCTTCTCGGATGCTGACCGCATCAGCCCACAAAGCTTGCTCCCAGAGAATCTAGCGGCGGAAACACTTCAGACACTAGCGCTACTATTTCCCTCGTCAGACTGCGAGACTCGAAAATGGGTTTCCAAACTTCCATCATCGGTGGATACAGGAATATCACGATGCGGCCGACTGAAGACTGACCTCAGGCAGATTGAGAGGTTCCAGATATGGCGGGATAGGCTGATCATGTTGAAGCAAGTATATGACGAAGCCCAGCCAAAGACTCTGAGGCAATGGTGGCATGACCGACGGAATGGTGTACAGTGGTATACATTCTGGGTCGCGATTCTTGTGCTGATACTGACAGTATTATTCGGACTGATACAGAGTATCGAAGGGGCGATACAAGCATATGCATCCCTGAAGGCAATAGCAGATCGCCCAGAAATCAAAAGGCCCGTGGATTCATAAGAATAGAAGCGTTTGATATGATAGGCGACATACTCGTTTCTATGCAGACAAAAGTGGCTCAATTCTCCCTTCAACTATAGAGGTTAAGTACTTAGTGATCTGTTAGTCATGGGGCCATCAATTTGGTAGTGCGTAGCTGTCTAGGCGTAATCCCCGAGTCACGACGTCACTAAATTTGTCTGCTAGCTTGCTGACGATGTCCCCTCCTGTTTTTACTATCTTCTCCGACTGCATAGAGAAGTAGAAAAAAAAAAATTGTGAAAGCCTGGGTTAATCGGCGTGAGGGTTCAGGGATCCTTGCCAATGTGCGAAGAAAGGAGCAGGATTAAGCGCATACGTTGAGTACTTGAATGTGTCAGGATCGTTCTGTCCTAAAAATGTCGTGACCACGAAAGCAGGTGCCGCCATAATAGATGGCAGTAACACAGAGGTATCCACAATACGCAGCGTTGTTGGTTCAAGCAATGGTGCAAATTATTTACTGTGTGACAAGCCGCCGACAGCAATCAAAACCGCTTTCCTGCTGGAATGTAGCGGTAAGATAGCAGGAAGGGTATTTTACAATGTGAATTACTAGGTACCTCGGTTGGTAGCAAGAAATGTGTCTAAACTACCTAGGTACTTTACCATGGATAAGGTACAGGTATCTAAATGAGGATAGGTACTAGTGATCAATCATTGACCTCACTTTTCCTTCCCCTCCTTCAGCTTCCTACTGCGTTGCTGCTACCTACCTAGGTCCTACCTTACGATGGCCCAACTGGAGCTGCGATCTCAGATCCGATCTTGAACCTTGCTGTAAGCATGGTAAGGGCCCCCATACCTGCCTGCACTAGCTAGTACCTGCCTTGCCTTGAAAGCTTGACCAATAGGAGGCGCTATAGCCCCTGGTTAGCTACTTGATTCGGCAAGCTCTGGTTGACTAGGTAATCAGGGCTTGCTTTCTGAATCAAAGAGCACCATATGCATCATGCATACCTACTACCGGCCTTAGGGGTGCAACACTCTATCAAGAAGGCGGAAATATTGGGTAGACGCTTTCGAATTTTTTAGTCGGAAGCAGCAAAGAGGACAGGAAGTTTGCCAGCATGTATATCCAGCGGTGCTAGGCAAATGTTAACACTTTGACTTTGTATATCTATGTACCTTGGAAGTAGGTAGACACTGATTGTCAGAGGGGCCTGCAATCATTTGTTTGCCAATCTCTATGATGCGTCGACAAAAAAAATGTTTGCTTGAGTGTTACCTAAGGTATGTGGTGTCATGAGAATTGTTGGAAACTTGGAATAGCTAAAACGCCCAACGTGCAATCATGGCATGGCAAGCTGAACGTCCTTTGCTCCACCACGTCATCTTGTTAGTACGCTTGTTGTGTGTCCCGAGGCAGGATTACCCGGAATCGGTGTGCCGGCGCTACCTGAGCTTCTGCCTGGGTAGGGTGTACACTGCAGGGGCTTAGTGGCCTGATCGCTGCCAGGGTACCACCGGTGTGCTGTAGAATGAATGAAAAGCAGCGTGACATTTACTGCATGCAATCCCGATATTACATCACGCACGCTCAGACAGCCCCTTTCAAATGCTTCTCGATGGCGATTGGACGGCAAGGGCCTATTGGACAATCACATATATATGATTCCCTGTTTTGGCGAAAAATGAGAAAAAATCACTTTGGAATCAAATGTGTGGGTGATAGCTCTACTGGAGGAACAAAGAACAAGGCATGCTTAAGTACAGTAGTTAGGCGGACTTAGCGGGAGATAGCGCTGTACCTAGGTAGGTAGTCTAATTTTATGCCGAACCAACAGCACTGAGCAGTGTGGGGAAGACTAGCTGCCAAAAGCCCAGAAAGCGGGAATACACCTTACCACATCATAAACAGTCTACGAATATTCTTGTTGGATACGCAAACTAGTCGAGGATCGTAGCCTGGGTATGAGGCCTACAAGTAAATATCATATGTCGAAGAGCTAAATAGAGCTAGAGAGACTCGATTATCCTAATTTACCCACAAATACGTAGCTGCGTCCAGTAGAAGAGAAAGCATTACAGCATGTGAGGTATCACCGTCTGGGCCAGTGAAGAAAGCCACTATGACGAAACTACGTGTTACACGACGACAGCAACGATGTCCCAGAGTCACATCGGGCTATTTAACTTGTGGCAGCTGTCTTCTGATGAGCTCAACTTAAGGCGCGTCGCTCTACCTCCCGAACTGAAGTACGCTGCGCAGCTTAGTACCTAGGTACCCTTACACAAAGAATTCTTAATTCCCGTAACGCGCTCTGCGAGACATATCAGCCATCCCTCGACGCACTTCTGCTCTCACTTCTCTCACTCCTACTCCTCCTCTTTCAAGCCAACCCGCAGTAGACGGCGTCTTAATTTCTTTCAACCTCGACGAAAGCAGCTATCGATCTAATATCCTTCGATAACCTTCATTACCAGGTAAGAAACAACATATTTGCTCACTCGAAGCACAATAGATACATCTGGATTCCTAGGCATATCTTCTCAACTTATTCTCCCTGTCTATACACAAATACACACCTTCAACTACATATCCTGAAATACCTCTCTATTACATATCTATCTCTTGAATATGTCGGTTTGTCTCTTTAGGTAGTGGCGCAAGGTTAGCCCAACGTTGCTATAGCCACCGCAAACATACTGCGTTGGACCTTCTTCCATTCGCCTTGCAGCCCTATCGGCTATTGCCATCTTTCCTACCTTCCATTCTCTTCCCTTGTTAGAACCTGCTAGCCTGATGCCCCGTTCCTGCGGTTTCTCTAGTTTGGTTCACTTGCACCACACCTCATTCTTACATCCCTCCCACCCTTCTATCTTGTTCACTTCTTCCTCCTCTCTTCCCTCTTGGCCTAGCACCTTTGCACGCACTTGATTATTCCTCTCTGCTGCCTTTGCACAATCACTTTTCTGACAGTTCTAGCTTTCAGCCTACTCACGTCTTGCCCTACTACTACCTAGGTAGACTCTTTTCTGCGTCCTATGTAAGTCACTGTGCCAAACGCAACCTACAAACCTCTTCATCAGATGTTGAGTGCATTTCACTTTCTCAGCTGTCTGTTTGGCCTGTGAGATTCATGTGTCCTGCCTCACTCACTCACTGTGCGCCTTCCTCCAAGTCTGCATGTACCACCTGCTGCTTCACCAACACCTGTGCCTTCCGTCTTTCCTGATGCACTTGTGTCAGGATCCCAGCCCACACTTCCACGTCCTTTTCTCCTCAGTCTCCGTCTCTGTTCCCCTTCCCTCTTCTCTTCTTCCATCTTACAACTTTCCTGCATCAGCAGATTCTGGCCGCCAACTGCATCACCATCATCTCCAAACATCACACTCTTCATTCACTCACGCACACACACTACTACGTTTAGAATTTTTTGCACGCTTTTTGAGCATATGTTTTCTGGACCAGCAGATTCTTACCATACTTGATTGACAGACAGACAGCACAATTACTACTTCGTGTACGACCTCATTCAAGATGAAGACTTCTGTTGTCCTAGCTGCCTTTTCGGCCAGCCTTGTGGTTGCGGAGCTGCTGCCCCCGCCCAACAACTTCCCTGCCTGCGGTGTAAGTTGTCCCCCTTAGTTGCGTGTATCTTATTCCTTGGTATATAGCTGATATTTTCCTACAGACAACTTGTTTCGGCAACATGCTTGGCCAGGCCTCCCAGCTTGGTTGCGGCGGTGGAGGCTCCTCCCAAGATGCCGTTGATGGCGCTTGTCTCTGCAAGAACGTCGATTTCTCCTATGGAATCATCGACTGTGCCAATGCCGTCTGTCCAGAGGGCGTAGCCCCTCAGGTCATCCAATATGGCGTTAACTGGTGCGGTGGTATGTTGGTCTGGTTACGACAGCACTTAGCGGTGACAAACGGCTAACACTCAATTATAGAGAAGGGCATTTACATTAGCGGTCTTAGTGCTACTCCCGTGAGTTGTTCCCTTGCTTTTTCCATTTGTGATTCTCTATACAGTCTCGTCTGTTATCAATTGTTCATTTATAACCATCCGTGTTGTGTTCTTCATTTACGCTATGACCTGTATGCTTTGTAATCTACTAACTTCGTTACAAGGATCCTTCGATTGCCTCATCACCTACCTACACTCTCTCTGCTGCTTCGACCAACGGAGCTGGTAGCACTGATTCAGGTACCGCCTCAGGCACGACTGCCACAAACAGTGGCGACTCTTCCACCCTCTCCAACGGTGCAACTGAGACTTCCGGTGTTGTAACCCCCATTTCCACGACCGAAATCGTCTCGACCTTGACCAACAGCGACGGAGCTGTGGTGACGACGACCATTGCCACCAGCACTATCTTCTCAACCTCGGGTGCTGAGAGTGGTTCAGGGTCAGTCACTGGCAGCGGTTCGGCATCAGAGTCCACCCTGCTCACCCAGACAACGGATACTGCTAGCGGTTCTACCGAGATTACCAGCGCTGCTACCAGCGAATCAAGCACAGAAGGCACTCCCACTAGCACCGACTCGGCCGGCGCTGCTCGGCAGACTGCCGCACCGGTCGGTCTGGTTGCTGCCGCTGCGGGATTGGCTGCTCTGGTACTGTAAATCTCGGTCTGATGCTCGCTCTGATTGAATTTGAGTTTTGTGGCAGGATTCAGTATTTCCTACCTTAGATATGAGGGGACAGAGTCCCGGAGTCACATAATGCCGGTGTACTTGTGCGTGGACGACATACGATGATGCGATGGCTTTAAATTCTTGCTCAGGGACGTGTGGAAACAAGAAGGATTCCGAGTTTTCTTTATGATGTATAAATGACTTAATGGTCCAGAGTCAGACCGCTAATACCGTATCTGAGATACCCTGCCCTGGCCTCAGGAGTTAGGAGTTCAATTTCGCTGCGGACGCTAATCAATACACTTCCTCATGCATTCCTTGGGACATGGTCATTGACCGCAATGAATATATTGTTCAAGTTTACATCAACAGATGTATTAACTGTCGGTCGTGACCAAACAGTACATTTCTAGATGTTGTTACCCGAAACTTGCACCCACTGTAGGTAGTTTGAGTCCCATCGTTGCTGCGGGGTAGTTGCGTATTTCGGCAAATCGAAGGTGCAACTCCGCGTGGCATTGGCAACATATCTACTTAGGAAGTACCTACTCCATCCCGTAGGGGTGGAATTTCGTCTGTGCCTAGGGCAGCATTTACTTGTAACATGTCAGGCGCGATAATGCCAATTTTCGACTACTGAGGCAACAAAGCTTGGGCATGTGTCTAAACAATCGCCGAGAGGATTGCGTCATTGCCCTTATTCGAGAGTTCGGGTCGCTATATTGTTGTACCTAGTTCCACGAGGCTCTGCGACTTGAAGCTGGAAACACGTTCTCGACAGTGCAAGCAGCTTGTTTGCATCTATTTGGCACTCCTCCTGTTTGTCTAGCCCCTAAGCGTCGCACAGCATACCATTTGGATACTCGTTGTCTCGATTTGTCTCAATTTGTCTCCCGGGGAAGGATGGCAACTCATTCGACCCAGATTCGCCTCGCGACGGCTTCCCCAGCTACGCAGAGCACGAGACAAGAAACACTTGCCCAGCTTGAAAGACTTGCCCGGTCCGCCGGAGATAAAAAAGCAGACTTTTTGCTCTTGCCTGAGTACGCCAGAGTTGATTATCTCTTGTTCTGGGACAGCTCTTTTACTCCCATATGCCACTGCATGCTTATGAATTCACAAACACACTTTCCCCTCTCCTTTGACCGACATGAAATGTTTGCTCACCTCTAACGAATTCATGTGACTGATTTGGCCTCTCGTAGAGCGTACTTTGGTGGATACCCCAGAGGCTCCGATTTCGGTTGTAAAATCGGCGGGCGGACTGAGGAGGGCCGAGATGAGTTCCGAAGGTACTTTCGCGAGGCCATTGACATGGGTGATATTGTTGGACCTGCTGGAGCCGGCGGGCTGGGAAAGTGGGTAAAGAGAGAATTAGGGGCCGGCTTGGGAGATGAGGGCGAAGGAGAGAGTAAGGATTCTGGGAATGAAGGATCAGCAAAGAGGAGGGGGGATGGTACACGTGAGGAACTCGAACGTATCGCTCGTGAAACGGGGGTCTTCATCGTCGTGGGACTTGTGGAACGCGCTGGCGGGAGTCTATATTGCGCTGTTGTGTACGGCAAGTTTTCCCCTGGAATCATTTCCTTCTTGTTTCGGCTGTTCGTGGAGGCGGACATCTCATCTTACGGCAACGAACGTGTCTCGGGAGCATGCAGAATTCCCGAGACTTGTGCCTGTCTCACATCAGAGTCTAATTACTGACTCCTGTGGACTACAGTGTGTCCCCGACGGGGTATGATTGGTAAGAGGAGGAAGGTTATGCCCGTGAGTCTTGTGCCATCTCCTAGTCTTCTTTCGTCCGAACTCAGGTCAACGTATCTCTGTGAATGAGAAGTTGTATCTAAATAGTGACAGCAATCAAGGGACTAACAAACACGTCACAGACCGGTACAGAGCGGCTCATCTGGGCACAAGGCTCGCCTGCAACACTTCAGGCCGTCAGCACCACCATCCGTGGCACACGTATCAATCTTGCTGCGGCCATTTGTTGGGAGAACTACATGCCGCTTTTGAGACAGTCGCTTTATGCTCAGAAGTATGTGGAAATGGACATCTCACTTTCCCAACCTCTCGTCGCTAACATAGATTTCGCCGTTAGTATCAACTTGTATTTTGCACCCACGGCCGATGGCAGGGATACATGGCTTCCTCTCGGTAAGTCAACCTGCCCAGACGTACCCCTGGTGAACCACGAATATTTGTGTACGACCAGTTTTCCTGATGATGCTCTAATATTAATTGTGTATCCATATAGTGCGGACCATTGGAACCGAAGGACGTTGCTTCGTCGTGACCTCCAACATGTGCGTGCGCGAGGGTGCCAAGCATATACCACAGGAGAGACGGAACTCGTGTATCACGAAGGAAGGATTTGAAATAGCCCTCCCCACATCGCCAATATCTCGGAAAGAAGGGGGTTCCTCCAGCGTAAGCCCGTTAGCGGGTCACGGCGCCGGGTCAGCTTCAAAGGCACGCCGTCGGTCCGTGTTCGACGAGGACGGCAACGAGATCGTGCTTAGCAGCCCCATCGAATCTCCTAGATCCAAGCTCGGTCTCGGTTACGCCGCGGGGGCTTCTGTGTCGTCGTCGGCCGTCATCGAAGAGGACGACGCCGAAAATACGAACCTTAAACCGGTAGAGACGGCGAAGTTTGTCTCGCGCGGCGGCTCGAGCATCGTCTCGCCGTTTGGAGAGGTCCTCGCGGGCCCGCAGTGGGAAGACGACGAGGGAATCATCTATGCCGATGTCGATATGGAAGATTGCGTCCGTGGTCGTCTGGATCTGGATGCTGCGGGGAGTTATTCGCGGTGAGTGTCTCATAGCTTTTTTCTTGGCAGTTCCCTTCTAAACCCTGTTTCTACCTTTCTCATAAACACTTCTCAAGCCGTGTTGTTTCTCGTTGGACAATTGATGAGTCTATATGCTAACGAGCCGGGCAATGCGAATAGAAACGACGCCTTCAAGTTGTCCGTCGAAGGCCTGGATCTAAATCCTCTGCCATACTACACTTAGTCGTAACCGTCTCCCACCAGACTCCTTACACAAAAGTACATACATACATATGGCCTCAATATCACACACACACACACACACACGCACACAAGATTGTACGATTGAAATTGATCACGATTCGATATATTTACTGTTCAATAGTTCATAGCGCCGCACATAGTCATCGCTCTAAAGCCTTTTGATTCTGTTGAGCTCTAAAGCCTTTTGATTCTGTTGAGCAAGCCTTCTAATGTACTGTCGTTCACCTCCCTAACCATTAGCGAATGAACACCCTCTCATTCGCACAATACTAGCTCTTCGCAAACTTGGAAGGTCGTGTAAATAAAAGACAGAATTCGGGTATCAAGTAATGTAGTCCGGCCCCGACGCCTAATCACCCAACATACCCCACCCTGCCTTTGCCCTGCCTCCAGGTGGCATAGACATCCGGACCCCTCGCGTAGTAGCCCTCCTGCTACTTGAAATCAGACTTGCCGCCAAACTGTACGTACAATAGAAAAAATGTAGTTGAACCTAGGGACGAGCAACTAGGTATTCATAGAAATGGGCCCCAGCTGATGTACATCATCAACGTCGAAGGCCATCCCGCCTGTATTATTTAATTCCTTTCCTTTTCCTTCTCCTCGACGGGACCTCTTTCGGATACTTCCCTTGGACTTGCCAGGGGACTGTTAATACCAGCAACACTACCACTGATACTATCAGCCCTGCCATGCCCAGGGAGGCCACTGCGGATACTCGCGCCATCTCCCATGCTCTGCTTGCCAGCGTAGAGACTATTGCGCTCTCCGGGAAGAGCGGGTGCCACGCCACTTGTGGAGTAAATGCTCGTTCGCTCGGTTCCGGCAATCCTTGTGGCCGATTGGTGTAGGCCTGGGGTTGGGGGAATGTCCCGCATACCATCCATATTGGCGCTGAGAACGCTGAGCGGTAAGCTCTCACGGCTGCCTCCCCACACTGATGACGGAGCTAGAGCTCGAACCGAAGCATCGGTGTCCATGGATCGTCTACGTCTTCTTTTGCTAGAAGAAGCAAGTGTGAGAATGGAGGCATTGTCCGTCAGCAAGTTGTTGGCCGTGGCAGAATTGTATGTTGTGGGATGGCTATGCGGTGCAAGATGGGGCGGGATGGCCGAGGCGGGAGAGTTCGTGGGGAAAGGTTGAGAGAATTGTATAGTTTGGGCGTTGTTTTGATGCGACGCATGCCCTCCGGTAGTGTGCCCGCCATTGGTGCCGCCATTCGGGGCCATTGACTGAATAGTCGTAAGCGTTGTTGTTAAGGACCGAACTGAAGGAGCGGGCGAAGAAAATGTGCTGTCTCCTCCTCTACGAGTATCGAAACCTCCACCAGCGGTTCGACTCGTTCCAGCTACCGAGGATGTCAGATGTGACGGCGCATGGATGGACTGGTGATCCGTAGAAAGCGTAGGTGCCGTCGAGTTAGCGCGAGCCGTGCGATGGGCGGCCCTGTCAAGAGACGAAGAGCTCGAGTTGCGACTATGGTCTAGAGACTGGTTCGAACCCATGCCGGTTCGCGAAATCGAGAGAGACGGGTTGCTCTGCGGAGCCATGACACGGCCGGATTGCGGATAGGGGTTGTTATTCTTTGCTGCTCGCTTCTTGCTAGAGCCCTTGGAGGCGGCATCGCGCTTAAAGTGGCCATTTCGGCCGCCTGCGTTGGAAGACGATGCAGTCTTGAAGTTGGCGAGCTTCTTGACCCAGGTGGCAAAAGGCCGTCGACGACTCGCGCGTTCCGGATGGTCTAGGATAGCCCGGGTTAGTTCTTGCTCTTGTGAAATGTCGTGAGGCCAAGCGCAACGACGATAGTAAACAATGCATTGTCTTTGGATGGGAGTGATATTATATGGCTTGGGCAAGGAATGGACTTACCGGTACCGATGTGTGAGGTCTCATTCATGGCCATTTGTGTCGAATATAGGCGATTGGTAAATTAAAGCAGCTCAAGGGCTGAGCGACACGGCGGGGAATTCGGCGATGCTCGATTGAAGCACAACCGGCGGTGTTCTTGGTGAAGTCCGTGCTGTTACGGATGGCTTGCAGATGGAATGGTACTGCCAGCAGACGACGAGGGAGACTGTGTGGCACGCCCTGACTGATGCAGTCTACGGAGATGGGGACTGATGGACCTCGGGAGGGACGGGTGCTAACCACGATTATGAGGGTTAGGAAGATCAGACGTTGATCTTTATACGATTTGAGTGTGGTATTGACGAAAAGGGAGGAGTGAAGAACGCTAAGGCTAAAGGTTGTGGTCGGTGGTGGTGTTCTCAAAAAGCCCGAGCCTCGACAGGGTAGCACCGCGCAGCACGCATTGCGCAGGAGAGCCTAAAAGTAAATTAGGAGCCTTGTTAGGTAGCTATGTTAGTACCTAACTGTAACTACAACGCCCTTAGCTGAGCGGGAATGGAAGCATTGAGACACTTAAACTGGCTAGGTAACTATCGGTACAACTAAAAGTAAACTTGAGCAGACCGGCCACTTGAAGGGCTTCCCTGGAGGCTCTCAAATTCATATCACTGAATAGAGCGCGATGTCTTTATAGTACTTACTTATATCAGAAGCTTGGAAATATACCTACAGCGTTGTCCCTGCTGATTGCGTCACTTGAGTTGCTTGAGTAAGTCCCTATATGTGGTCTTGCGTCCAGGCACGGTGTCTGCATAGCCTGTACATGTATAGGAGGTGGGGCTGTATGCAGCAGCCATCAAGTGTGTGCTCATCTTGAGTGTTTAGCGGCGGCGTACCTCCAATAAGTACATGCCTGGTAGCACTTCAGTGGAGGTGCACTGTGACGCTAATCCTAGATATAGCACTATGAGTCTGCAGCTCATGCTTTCACCCACGATTGGTCGACCTTTTCCAACGACACCTATGCGATAGGGGCCGCTTGCATCGAACAAGGGCAGTTTCTATATCTTTGTTGCAGTCCAGCTTTGACTACTTCCAAGATAATACCTAAGCCGTGCCACATTTGTCAGCTCGGTTGCCGTGTATCTACCGCCACAGTTCGTCGGAAACCTGACGTAAGCTTCAAGTTTTGAGGCTAGAAAGCCACAATTGCCAATTACCGGCCTTCCAGAGAAAGGCGAAAATTATGCCCTTCATGATTCACTCCTATCTATCTAGCGATGTCCATACAGCCGTTGCCAGAGGATGTGGTTGCTCAGATCAAATCTTCGACCACTATCACGAGTCTTAACGGCGTCGTCTGTGGCCTATTGAGAAACTCCCTAGATTCCGGGGCCTCCAAAGTAACTATAACCGTAGACTACGTACGCGGAAACTGCTGTGTTGAGGATGATGGACTGGGAATATTGCCTGCTGAGTTCCTGCCCAATGGTGGCTTGGGTAGGCTCCATTGTAAGCTCCGTATAGTCTTGATGATCTGAAAATTCTCGTTCGGCTGACCATTCCTGCAAAGTCACCTCTAAATATCCTCTACGTGAAGGCGTTCATGGGAGGTACGGTACATTCTTAGCATCATTAGGGTCTCTATCACTGCTCTCTATAACCTCTCACCATCACCAGTATCATACCCACAATTCAATTCAGATGCACAATTCAGACATCCTTGCACGGCATATTCCTTCACCTCCAGATCATAGACTGTTAAACTTTCCACATGGCACGAGAGTGACCGTACGAGATCTCTTTGGTTCAATGCCCGTGAGGGTGAAACAGAGAGGGATGGACGCAGAAAGAGGCATACATTCGAGACATTGGGAACTTCTTAAACGCGAGATTGTCGCATTAATACTCGCATGGGATCGGCCGGTTTCAGTATCAGTTCGAGAGCTTGCTAGCCGCTGGGCATTGTCCATTCATAACAACCACGCACATGGTGAGGAAGCCGGGCTCGATCTCACAGCCAAGGTATCCAAAGTCTTGTACCAAGCTCAACTCTCCGACGAAAACAGGGTGGAGACCTGGGTTCCGCTGAAGGCGTCCTCTGGAAGACTCTCAGTTACTGGTGCTGTGTCCTTACAGCCCATCGCAACAAAGCGAATGCAGTTCATCAGTATAGGGGTTCGTCCAATACTCAATGAGCACAGCTCGAATGTCCTATATGAAGAAATAAACAGAGTATTTTCAAATTCGAGCTACGGCGTGGAAGAGGGGGCCGACAGTCTTCAAAGCGATGAGCGCAAGAGAAGGGATGGGTTTACCAGCCAAGAGCTCAAGGGCCGTAAAGGTGTAGACCGCTGGCCGATGTTCTATATCAACATCCATATTGACGAGTGCAAAAACCCCATTGCATTTGAGAAGGTAGATGACCTACTTGATGAGAGGTATGGGAACCTGGTCGCCATAGTCGACATGCTAAAGGCTGTAGTCTACGAGTTTTTAAGGGAATATCGGTTTCGCCCAAAACGAATCAGGCATACGGGAGAGAATACCTCCAGAAAAAGTCCAAGACCAGATTCAGCCTCAAGAAGTATGTCCAGAAAATCTGGGTCCAGGTCAGCGTCGGCAACTAGAACTCGGAAGGATGAGCTCTCTGGGGACCTAGCTACGACACAACTAAGCATTCGTAGCGGGCGCAGCTCGCACTTGCGGCCAGGATCTCCATTTGATCGCTGGTCACGAATCAAATCCGGCTCGCCCCATCAAGCGTCGAGTGATAAGAAAATAAACGATCATTCCGCAGGTCACGAACATCGAATCCCTAGCTCGTATGAAATGTTGGCTTCAGATATTGACAGAAGCGATCCTGACTCTATTGCCCCTTTATTTGGCAGTAACGGAAGCTTATTGCGCGCGCCTTTCCCTACCAAATCCCCAACGGTCGACGGCGTGGATCAAGTGCCTCAGTATTCGATGGTAAAAAATACATCATCAGATAATAACATCAGATGGACCGATCCAGCCACGAAGGAAACCTTGGTTATTGACTCAACAACTGGCTTCGTCGTACAATCGCCAAAGCTGCCCGAAGAGTGCGAAAACGCGGATTTATCATGTCACAAACGATGTCAGCCGCATGATAAATCAGGCTCTAATGGGAATAAGACCGTGTGGGTAAGAGAGCTCCTATCGTCTTGGGAAAACCCGGTTTTCAAGAGTGCGGAGCCACACATTCCCAGCGCATTCGGTGAGGCGAACAGTTTAGGCCAACCATTGCAGTCCTTCGGATGTAGTACCTGGCTCCACGATTCACCAGGACTAGGACCGCCTATTCAGGGCCGAGTAACCAAGGCCGCATTACGTCATGCTGAGGTTGTTGCCCAGGTCGATCGAAAGTTCATCTTTGCTAAGGTTCCAGTCGATTCACTTACACGCGAACCTCTAGCACCGCAATCGACAGGATCGCTTTTGGTTTTCATCGATCAACATGCTGCAGATGAAAGATACCGAGTTGAGTCGCTCATGAAAGACTACTTTCGTCCGGTGAACAACATGGAAAAGAGCGATATACCAGTCTCACAAGCTTCGCCCCTATCGAGGCCGTTTATAGCTTGTACAGACTTATTGGATCGGCCATTGAAATTTGATATATCTGTCAGTGATGCGGTGCATCTTGAACGTATGGTGCTGTACTTTGCCCGCTGGGGTATTTATTACCATATTCCGCGGATGTCTTCGATTACGAAAACCAACCACAGACAAGTCGAGGTGACGAGTTTACCGCCAAGTATCGCTGAGCGATGTCGACTTGAGCCCCGTCTATTAATCGAGCTCCTGAGAAAAGAAGCTTGTAAAATCGACCAGCGCCATCATCATAGCACTATTGCAGGGAGCCAAAGCCCTCAGAATGGCGAAGGTACCAGACCACACTGGTTTAGTCGGTTCCATGGATGCCCTGAAGGAATTCTGGATATGATTAACTCTAGGGCGTGTCGTAGCTCCATCATGTTCAATGATCCTCTCTCCCAGGAGGAGTGTACAAGCCTACTGAACCGTCTCGCGGATTGTGCGTTTCCTTTCCAATGCGCCCATGGGCGACCGTCTATGGTACCACTAGTAGACCTCGGCGACAACATGGCTTACACAACTGACGAAGAGAAGACGACCGAGCCTTTTGGGAAGGCATTCAAGGCGTGGAAAGTGAACGGATAGAAAAAGGATCAAGCAGAATGAGACCCAGCGACGACATTGGTTTATTTTTTGACATCATTGAAATACCCAAATAGAACTATAATATATATAATTTAATCTAGAAGAACTTGGCTGACATTTTGTCGCTGCATTTGATGCCTTTGAGTTAGGAGGTACCTGGGTACCTACCTGGCCTGAGGTACCGGCATCCAAGCCACGGGCTCTCCCGCACCGCCACAGGACGTATTGTCTGCCTAACCTCCTGGTACGCTAGCTAGGTTTACAACTTAGCACTGTGCTGTGACGTCGCAGCTAGCTTCCCCGTTGCAACTGTAGATATCTATCTACCTGGAAGAACACTAACTATGCCTATATAACCGTTGCGCAAACTTGAGCATGAACCATGGCTCTGCTTCTGGTATGTACCCTGTTAAATAGACAGCTTCACCCTGTAGCTAACTTGTCCGCCCTTTAGTGGAAAGCATTCGACTTCTTTGAAGTCAGCCAGGTCAAGCTCGGCGACGACGAGACGCGATCGTTCTTCGAGAATAACGAAATTTCCAGCGTGTGTTCCGGTTCCGAGAGCCTCTTTCTTGGTAGCGACAGTGGATACGTGCGCATAATTGGCCCCAGCTGGAAAGTTGTCCGGAGTTTCCACGCACACGAAACGGGGCGCATCACGCATATGCGCCAGGTAGAGGGCACGAGCTTGCTGGTCACAGTTTCGGTATGGATTGCCTGGGGCATTGTATTGGGGATGAGTCGGTACTGATAGCGAGTAGGAGGACCTGAGCAACGAACCGGTGCTGAAAGTGTGGGCGCTCGACAAGCCAGTTAAGAAAACAGGACTACCAACCTGTTTAAGCACCATCAACATAAACAACGGGCGCAAACAATTCCCAGTAGGTATCCCGGCTCCCTTTTATATACATGGGTGCCAACTACGATGCTCACAGATATCCGCGTTCGCCGCTCTCGACGATCTCTCCCAGCTCGCAGTGGGCTTTGCCAACGGTGCAGTTACGGTAATCCGCGGCGACTTAATACACGACCGAGGTACGAAGCAGAGAGTCGTTTACGAATCCGAAGAGCCAATTACCGGAGTCGAATTCGTGTCAGATCAAAAGCTCACAACGCTGTTCCTTGCAACTACCTCCAAACTCTTGAAACTCGTTATTTCCGGGAGAGGACATGGCCAACCACCACGGACCGTTGAGGACTCAGGGTGTGCCGCGGGGTGTATGACAGTAAACAAGAAGACTGATGATATAATTGTGGTGCGGGAGGATGCTGTCTATTACTATACTGTCGACGGCAGGGGGCTCTGCTTTGCTAATGACGGAGCCACTACCCTCGTATCGACCTTTGAAGATTACGTGGCCCTCGTTGCACCACCTACATCTTCAAAGAATGGTACATCGGATAATATGCGTAGACGGTTCGGCGGCGCGAGCACGGAATCATTGTTTAGTGCCGCTACTTTCACGATGGTTGATCCGCAGTTGCAAATAGTTGCCCATTCGGAGACCCTCATTTCGCCAGTGAAGGCGCTTTTTCAGATTTGGGGTGACCTATTTATATTGACTCAGGATGGAAAGGTAAGAAGAGATAACCCTTGAGACTAGAACACCACATATGCTGATATCAGCCAGATTAACAGGTATCACGAAAAACCGCTGAATCAAAGGCTAGAACTTCTGTACCAACGAAATCTGTTTCCACTTGCCATCAACCTTGCTCAGAAATGTGGCTTGGGCATACAGCAACAAAACTTCATTTACAGGAGATACGGTGATCATTTGTATCAGAAGGGCGATTACGACAGTGCCATGGCCCAGTATATCAAAGCAATCGACAACACAGAACCCTCCCAAGTTATTCGCAAGGTGCGTTTTCCCTCATGGCTATTCGTTCTATCACTCTGACAGCCATCGAGTTTCTTGATACGCAAAGGATACATAACCTCATAGAGTATCTTGAAGAATTGCATGAGCACCACAAAGCGACAGCAGATCACACCACACTCTTGCTCAACTGCTACGCGAAACTTAAAGATGTTGAAAAGCTTGAGAAGTTCATCAGGTCCGAAGGGGATCTGAAGTTCGACTTGGAGACCGCTATCAGCATGTGCAGGCAAGGAGGTTATTTCGAGCAAGCGGCATATCTTGCAATGAAGCACGGTGAGAGTGACCTGGTCGTAGATATCTTGATCGAGGACTCCAAGAGTTATTCTGAGGCGCTAGATTTCATCTGGCACCTTGACGCCGAAACAGTTGGTAATTCCTGTCTCCGGTTAGAAAAACCACTAACTCGCTACAGGCCTATTCTTGTTTAATGAAATATGCTAGAGTATTGTTGGAACACTGCCCCAATAGTACAGCTGAATTTTTCATCGATTATTATACGGGTAAATACAAGCCAAAAATACATACCGCACCTGTAGAAGCAGTCTCCGTGCCATCCGGAAACCGTCTGGCAGCTGGTGCGGCCAATGCTGTTCAGAACCTTACGAGCTTACTACCTTTACCTTACATGGGCACCTCTAGTGCTCCCTCGCCCGCCACTCAAGGAAACGACCAACCCATGAATGAGCATGGGGCGCCAACTGCCGAGCGTGATGATGATTCAATTGCAAAATATACCCCTCCGCCTCCTCGTTCCGCATTCTCATCCTTTATAGATCACCCTGATGAATTCATCGTTTTTCTGGAAGCATGCCTTAAATCCAATTCTCTCGCAGAGAGGGATATTGCCGACATCTACACAACACTATTTGAAATGTACCTCCACAAGGCAAAGGAAGGTAAAGGCGTTCAAAAAGAAGAATGGGAGCTCAAGGCCAAGAAGCTCATAGAAGGGCATGATTTGCCCATCGAGAACTCAAACGTCCTCCTCTTATCTCACTTATCAGATTTTCACGACGGTACAACCCTTGTGAAGGAGCAATCCGGTCTTCTCTTCGATATATTCCGGTCCTACACTTCAGCCAAAGACACGCGTGGAGCTATTAGAGCCCTACGGAAATATGGTCCTCGAGAGCCTCAGCTCTACCCTGCTGCCCTCGCATACTTTACGTCGGATCCACGCATCCTCGACGAGGCTGGCCCCGAAGAACTGGCGGATGTATTGAAGAAAATCGACGCCGACGGCCTCATGGCTCCGTTACAGGTCATCCAGACGCTAGGCTCTAACGCCGTCGCAACTATGGGCATGATCAAACCGTATTTGCACGAAACGATCACGCGGGAACGTCGCGAAATCGCCACTAACAAGCGACAGATCGCTTCATTCCGGAAAGAAACCGAGCAGAAGCGCGTTGAAATTGCGGAACTCGGTAGTAAGCCGGCCGTCTTCCAAGCTCAAAGATGCCCAGGATGTGGTGCCCCACTAGATTTACCGGTTGTTCACTTCTTATGTAAGCATAGCTTTCATCAACGGTGTCTCAAGATCAATAGCTCTGCGGGAGACGGTGACGGTAACGATAAAACCGAATGTCCTGTTTGCGCCTCGAATAATGCTGCCGTGAGAGCGATGAAGCGCGGGCAAGAGGAGCGGGCTGAGCGTCATGATCTTTTCCGCGATGCGCTCAACAAAAGTGACGAGCGCTTCAAGACTGTCGCACAGTGGTTTGGTCAGGGCGTAATGGGAACCGGCGGGTTAGAGTAAGGGATATGACAGCGTATAAACATACAATCAACTATAATGTAGTGCATGGCTGGGTATCCATCTATTTGTTGATCCGCCTCGTCTATGCTGTTTAATATATCCGATGGCAATATCTAAATGCGTTGAATACCTGAGTACATATGATTGCAGGTAGTATACATGTGAAACTGATTTGCACTTGCTCATATAGCGAGCATTTTAGTTCAATCAAGCATCGTACATATCTTCCGGTACTGAGACCCCTAATTGGTTTTCTTTAAATAAAATTTCGACCCTCCATCTAGGTCTAGCCTCCAACGCCAAACAACCCGTTGAGCCACCGTCCCATACTTTCATTCTCAATCCCAACGTGTCTGCGCCAGTCATTAATGTGGTGTAAATGGAGCCCTTTTAATGAATCTGCTAGTTTTCTATCATTGGCAGCGCCGGACTGAGCCACGCCTTCGGTTGCT
This sequence comes from Xylaria sp. FL0043, assembly GCA_022578865.1. NCBI lineage: Eukaryota > Fungi > Ascomycota > Sordariomycetes > Xylariales > Xylariaceae > Xylaria > Xylaria sp. FL0043. The sequence goes on along the minus strand of MU397347.1, from coordinate 14,060 downwards.
TCGGAAGCCGCGCTGGGAACAGCAACCTCTGTAATCTCTGCATGCCGCACAACCATCCGCAGATCAGGCGCAGCTGCGCCCGCTGGCAAGTCGATTGGCAAATCAGGGCGCGGCCGCGGGTCGTCGGCCGTCGGGTGCGTCGAGAAGGTGAACTGCGGCGTCTGCCCGTAGATCCAGTCCCGCGACCTCAGCTCGGCGACGCCCGCCTGGATCTGGGGGATGTCTTCCGCATCACGCGCCTTTAGAAACTCGATTTCTACCAGGTCTTTTTCTTCATGCCCCCGTGCGTGCGCATTGTTGTTTTTGTTGTTGTACATGGCCAGGAATTCAGGGACGACTACGTCCACGAACTCGGCGTTGGATATCCAGACGTTGCGCACGGGCGACCGCACGCTCTCGACGCCGCGGGCCTTGATGTAGGGCGCCGCGGGCGACTGTAGCAGCTGGCCGAGGAAGGGCAGGTTCCGCGAGGAGGTGAGGCAGGTCCCGTGGTGCAAGGAACGCTTGCTCGTTAATTTGTAGGCGGAGCCCGAGATCTTGAACGTCTCGTTCCGCGGGGAGACGTCGAGCACGATGTCGTGCCGCTCGTTCACACGCACTTTGCCCTGGATCTTCTTTATCCTCCGCAGTCCCCGCGCCACCATCTCGGCGTGCTTGTCGCGGGAGAATGTGGCGGGCGGGCAGATGACGCTGTAGTTCACGTTGCCTAAATCGTGAAATACCGTGCCGCCGCCGGAGCGCCGGCGCACGAGGAGGACGTCGTCGTCGTTGTCATTTTCTGCCTCTGTGTCTGCTTCTGGCGGTCCTGATTCCCCACCACGCAAGGATCTGAGGACGCCACGCTGGTTGACGAGGCCGAGGTTCACCTCTGTCCAAGGGTTCTGGTTCCGCCCGATGACGATGCAGGGGCGGTTCGTGTAGATGAAGAGAACCACGGAGTCCGGGGGTGATTCTTGGAGCAAGAAGTGTTCTATGGAGAGGTTTAAATAAGGGTCGGTGCTTTTGGAGATGTATATTTGCACCAGGTTTGAGGGGCTAGAGACCCTTTCGGCGGAAAAAAAGCGAGATGGTGTTATCAATTGGTTTTGCGGATATCTCACTTTTGTGAAGCGCGTGCTGAAGCCTTGATGATGAGAATGACGGGCCGCTGATAAGCGCCTGGATAGGACCCTGAGAGCCATGGACGCCAATTAAATGAGAAGAGTAAGTGCAACTAATGTATAAAGAACGTCATTTATTAATATTGATGAGTCGAATGTATTAAATGTGAGTTTTCTAAACAGAGCCCAAAATTGAAGCAAAGGAGTGAATAAGAATGAAGGTGAGTGAGGCTGGTGAAAATATCGAGCCCTGAAGTATAGAGGGCAGTCCTAGCCCGCGTGGTGGTTGGCTTAAGGGTGTACGGCGGTCCCACTAATGCCATCGCCGAAAGCTACATCTACATACCCTTTTAACTGCCATTTCGGCTCCGAGCATACAGATCAACTGAGGGTATCCCGCCTAGCTTACCTGAGGGTGTCTGCACTTTTCTATATAGATTTCAAAAAAAGAAATATATTTAGCCCTAGTAGAATTATAAAATAAAAAGAAAGACTTCAAAGCAAGGTTTTCACAAGTAAACTGTATAGTCTTTGACAGATCAGTGATTCTCGAATATTTAAAAACCTAGTAGCCAGCTTCCCAGATGAGATGCAAGTAATCACCGCCACGGCCAGCGTTGATATCGGTCGAGAAGTCGGTATATCCTCGATCCTTTATATCACTTTCGTGAACGGGCCCCTCGCTGTTCGATTTCCGATAGAGCGCCAGTCTCTTTAATTTCTTCTCAATGTGCACATCCGCCTGTGGGACAAGATAGCGATACTTCCCACCAGCGCCTTTGGCCAGATCGCTCATGCCAGCTTGGCTGGAACCTGTGATCACCACCTCAAAGTACGTAACGGCTTTATCGCGGTCCTGAGTCCACTCCGGGACAAGCCAAACATACCTAAGTCAATGATTAATAATATGTATACCAAGCCAGATCGTGGATTGTAACTTACTCTCCACCAAAATTGTGGTTTATGTCAGGCACTCCTTTGTTTATCTCCGAAATGTGGTCGGATGGTGCGTTTTGCCCATACACCACCTATTCCTAATGAGTTCCATACCAATCATTCGATATTAGGGTACGAACCTTGATTCCTGAAATATAGCTGGGAAGATTCCTTTGGACCCATTGAATCAGTGTGATCAGGTCTCCAGGGTTACCAGGGTTTGTTGCCGAGATATCGGTGGAACCCGTCCATACTATTGTCGCAAGCGACTATTAGGAAAAATCAGTAACAGGAATATAGTTTCATCAAAAGGGTCGTATACCTTATCATCAACCCCTGGTTCCACGTTGCCGGATTGCGATACCATTGCATCCGCGACTTCTGCAGCCCGAGACTAGGGACTTCAATTGGGCGCCCATTGGGGGCCCAAGAAAACCCATGGGTTTTTCTGGGCCCCCAAAAAAAGCCCATGGGCTTTTTTAGTGGAGATCGCCCCACATTAGAGCCCATGGGCTTTCTTGGGCCCAAAACCAAAAATTTTTTTATGTTTAAAATGCGATAATTTTAATATTTAAAGCATATTATAAATTAGTACATGATTAATACATTGTATATGCACGGACCACCTGAGCTATAGCTACCTTGGTACCTAGCCTTGGCATTTAGTTGGGGGCCCATGGGCTTAGTTGGGTCCTTGGGTTCTTGGCATTGGGTTGGGCCTTTAAACCCTACCCGAGACGGATCCTGGTCAATTGCGACAAGATTATGGTTATGCACTCGATGCACATGGTATCCTCTTCCAGATTCCTTCATTATCTTCATCGCTGCTTCGCGAGTAGGCGTATAGGCATCGCCAAGTACATGGGACGCTGAACTACGCGATGAGCCTCCGTAGAACCAGTCAATCAGGTCCGGGAATGTGTTTGTATCCAAAATGGTGGCAACAATAGTTCCCACGATGCCACCGAGGAGAGCGCCAGCTGGGCTGTATAAGCGTCCTGTCTCTACTGTGAAACTTCGCAGTATAATGGCTCTGGACCAAGAGCTGATCTGCTCGGCTAGCTCTGCTTCCCAGTCTGGCGCCACTGCGATAGAGAGGAGAGAGAGGCCGACAGCAATGGGTACTGCCGCTTTAGCCAATTCACCAGCGTTTACCAACGCTGAACTCACTTTCGGATTCGCACGTCCCGCACTCTCTAGAACGGCAGTCATCACCTTAGAGCAATCAGCGACGTAGGTCAAATCAGGTTTTCACTATTCAGCACTCACTTTGGCCTCCTCCGAAGCGGTGACCCTGGAAAAATCCTTTTGGAAAAGCAGTTGGCTGTACTTGTTGAGATACTTGTCGAACCTCAGATCGGGTGGCTTCATGGCTGCGGCAAAGATTTGGCCCAGAGTCGAAGATTTCTCCCGTGCCCAAACAAGGTATTGTTGTCGCATGTCAAACGCCATCTGAGCCGCTTCTTTTACGGTCAGCTTTCCTCCTGCCACGTATTGATTGATTTCCTTGCATGCTTCCGATACGCCCTTGGCATATTCAATACGGATTCCCTTGTCAGCCAGAAACCAAAAGGCCCAAATAGCAACAGTTCCCTTTAGTATGAATAGGGGGATATCCAAGATAAGTGTATTGCTAGCTTTCAGTAGCTGTGACTCTGTTGGCACTTTGACGTATGTTCCAAAAAGCATGTTCTGGGGCTGAGAGGGAAATTCAGGCTCGCTCGCAACATTACTCTTCATCCACCCATTTGTGTTGAAGGCGACGACTCGAGAATCTTTTCGCGCCTCTTGGATGAGCTCAGCGACAGTTTTCCCGGTGAGCTGATGAATGTCATTACCAGGAGACACAACACCAGGTAGATAAACAAAGTCTGGCCACTCAGTTTGAACATATATGCCTTGGGTATCATCATTGAAATAGGAGGCACTTGGGGGAGCTAGATTTGAAACAAATAATAATAAAACTGGGAAATTTTCCTCCAGCCCAGGTAAAAGGGAAAGGGCTGGGGAAGGATGGGGGTGGGGGTGGGAATAAAAAGAAGTTGGAGAACGGCTGATCGAGTTTCGATGCGGTGTTATACCGGGATATAGGTTGTATGCTAGAGACCTGTAGTTGGAGCGCATATACGCTCAATTGGATGACAAGTGATCAGGGGAACAGAATACTGCATGAAGCCGAGACAACATGAGCGCTGCTAAACAAAGCAGTATCACCGACCAACCAAAGTTCAACAGGCTCAGGGTTCCGAGATTAGTATATCGTATTTAGTACTACATGTAGTAATACCAAAGTAATAATGTCTAGTTACTACACCTATATGACTAATGAAATAATCTATACGGGGTGTTCTACTAATTCACATCCACCACTTACGCTCGTATATAAATAACGTTAGTAATAGTATTGATAATTATTAATTCATGTAGTATTAGTATTAGTATTAGTATTAGTAAATACTACTGTAGTAATACTGATTTGCGACCCTGAACAGGCTACGGAAACATCCACCAAAATTGAATACACGTTCCAAGCCGAGGCGGTTGAAACAATAGATGAGGTACCCCTCGGGTGGTATAAGGTATAAGTGGTATAGATAGTATGGGGGAGGGGGGTTCTCTCATCTATTGTTACGACCGCCTCGCAAGCCTCAGGACCCTTGCCTCATGAAAGATCTTTGACATAGTCTCTTGCCTCTAATTCTATCTGTTGGGATAAAGGGTTGAAAAGTAGTCCCTAGAGCATGAGTACAGAGTGCGCTGTCACCGATGTTCCACCATATATGTCTAACGCGAGGCTGACATGTCCCTTACCACAGTATACGATACACACAACCAGACCTCCAAAACTGACTTCACATGTGTGACTAATTACAGATTATATGACTCATTGAGGTCGGTGTGTGCTAAGGCGGTCAAGCGGGAATAATAGGAAAGTTGGAAGGCCCACAGACAGAAAAATGCGTTATGTTGCTGGGTAACAAGCGCCAATAAAATCTACAGACTATTGCTTGAGGATTAACTTGTTCACATGTCACCGGACTTTCGCATTAGAGGCGAGTAACCGGGGCAAGACGTATCAGAAATGACCACTCAAGTGCTTAGAAACAACCTGTGGAGCGATCGACTTGCTACTATTCTCTACCTTGAAATGAATCTATGGTTATTTTGCTGCAGCTTATGCAGACTGATGTCTTGAAGTGAGCAGGACTGTAAGAAAATTGCTTTTCGGCAATAGTCGACCTGCAACATTCCAAAAGGAATGGTTCTCATGACCCTTAACCCAGACCGAGAACTTGGTGACTGGATTTATAACATAATTCCCGATGTGTATTACGGAACCCGGCAGAGAATATATGACACAACCTCTTATTGCTTCCGTCAGTGAATACTTCATAGGTCGAACATGTACTAGGTTTTCTTCGTTTGGGAAGTGACAATAGTCTAGAGGTAATCTTCCTCTGGGCCATGACAGGATCCGATCTCCCACAAGAATGCTCTCTGACCTTGAGATATAACCAGAATAATCTCATACATCAACCTGTCATAGTAAATGACGCGCGCCGTTACTGTGTTCTACACTAACAGCTCTAATATCCGCGACACAACCCGCCCCGACAAATCCTTCAGCAACATCTAGCGTGCCGCCTGTCGTAAACTAAGTCAGTGAAAATGATCAAGTACCTCTTTAACTTGATCGTAAGGAAATATCGTGCAAATTCCTCAGTATAGGCTACTGCTAAACAATTCTAGGCAATGTATGCGAGCACGGGCGAGGAGTATCTCCAGCCTGATGAAGTGGTCTCCGAGATCCGAGGGCAATCATTCGATATTAACGCTGGATTGGGTGGCAAGTAAGCAACTTTATTAACAAGATATTCCTGTTAATTTTATCTTTTTTTTTTTTTTTTTTTTTTTCCATGAAAGGAGGTTAATCAAGACGCCAAAAAACCCAATAGATATGTGTGGCTCCATCCAGAATGGACTTCCGTGAAAGACGAAGCCATGTCTAACCTATCCTTCAAAAAGTCGAGTACCCCTGTCAGAAACTACAACGACCGGCAATGGGCGCAAAAGGTGATTTCCGGTATATCCAGGCTTCCCGCGGCGGAAATGAGGGTATCACCAAAGTTGGCCTCTTTCGCGTCAAACAGAAACTTCCACCCGAGGAGATCCAGTCGAGGATCGAACAAAGTGGATTTACGCACTACTCCAGCGATATGAATGAGGACCGCAGTGGGGTCTATTTGTATTTGCTTTGGGCGTACTAATAGTAACGCATTCATCTTTCTTTTCCCTTAGAACAGGAAAAGACAGCCATTCCGCGATTGTGTGTTGCGCTATGTACATTACTGTCAGGTGATCTAAGGGATATATTACTTATACTTAACTCAACTTCACTTGCAAGCTCGGGCTTACAGCTTCACTATTATCATTTATGCAGTGTGTGCCTACGTAGGCGACTAATTTATATACATTGTTGATTAGAAGGTCTATTCGGCTGTCGCCTTATATCCAAGAATCATACTCAGATTACACGAAAACTACGAGGCAGACTTGGAGCTGTTAAACTCCTTGAGCCAAGCTCCAACGGTGCGAATCTCAAGCTGCGTAGCTGCGCGGATGAACTGCGGCTCGGCATTGATGTCGTCCAGGGTCCGAAGATCCCAGACGTGCCCGGCCCCGTTGATCAAGTGCTCGGGCTGCGACTCCCAGTGGCGCTGCGGTGCGAGGTCAGAATGGTAGCAGAGATCCTTCCAAGGGTCGGCGCTGCCGTCGACGAACAAGAGCCGCTCAGCCTTGAAGTTGAAGTCGCCGTAGACATTCCATTTAGCCAGGTCCGGTGAGGCAGGTATTTGGTTGTATTTCCCTATTTATCAATAATTGCGTTAGCATCTCATAGGCAAACACGGCCGGATGACAGATAGAAGAGGTTTGTTTCTTACCCTTCGGGAAGGCCCAGTTACACCACTGCTGGGTGTACGAGGTGTCTATAACACGAGATAGCAGGGACTTCTTGCCGTACGGCTGCGCCGCTTGATACGCGCCGAATTCCGTGCAGGTCGTGTACAGGTAGCTTCGCTCGGCCCCGCTCGTGGTGTTGGCCCACCAGTCTGGATGTTGCGTGCCGAAGCATTCAGGGCTGTCGTAGTCACCGCTCTCGCACAACGGGAGGATCACGCGCTTGATGTACGCCGCATAGTTGCCCAGGTTCTTCCATGCCTGGCCCCCGGTGTACTTGGCCAGCGCTTGATCTACAGCCGTCGTGCTAGGCGCCGCATTGATGTCCGTCACGTTATTACAGAAGTAGAAAAAGTCTAAATGATCAAAGTTCGGGTTCCAGTTGATCTCCTGCCAGGTGTTTGACGGGTAGTAGAACGGGCCGCCAATGGGGAAGGCGATGGTCTGCGCGAAGTCCCGGATGTCCTTGAGCGCGCCGAGGCCAAAGATGTCCTTCAGCTGCTGGATGGCGGCCTGGTTCTTGGAGTGGACTAGAACATCGATCTTGTCTACGATGTCGTTGACGCTGGCGACACAATCTTGTGGCCCTAGCAGCTGGATCGGGTCATACCACTGCGGGTAGTCCACTTGGCCGTGAATAACGCCGCTACTAGAGATGGCGCCGTAGAACGTCTCAGGGTACGTCTTTTTGGTGAACGCTGAGAGGGCGCCTGGGTAGCTGCCGCCATAGAGGATCCACGGAGTCGAAGGCGCATTGATGTTCTCGACGCCTGGAAGCTTCACTTTCCTGGCGAATACATCGAAGTCGGCAATGACCTGTTCCGTGGCCAAGTAGAGCAGCTCGTCTGTCGTCGAGGAGTTGAACGGAACACTTGTGCCGTAAAAGCGGTTCTCGAGGACAACACCAATGCCATTGAACGCTTTCATAAACTGGGTAATCAGACTGGAATCCAGATGCGTGTCGCCATCAATGGGACCCTCTCCGGCTAGGTAGAGAAAGACTGGTCCGCCAGGCTTGTAGTAAGATGTTTCTACGAAATAGCGCTGCTTATATGTCCCTTTGATGTGAGAGGGATAGCGTGCGCTATGAGGGAAGTGGTCGATCTAAGGTGAAACTATTAGTATCTCGACATAAGAATATCGCCCTCTGGTAGTTACACCCGGATCCGGTAGGTATAATAGTATACCACTTACAGTTTGGTCGAAATAATACGCAGGACGAGTCTGCGATACCACCGAGCTATCGGCAACCGCCTCAACTCGCCTTGGCACACGCTGTCTTGGCGGTAGGGAATGTGCGGAGGCCAAGGAGCTAAGCAGTCCGCTGTAGCAGAACAGCCAGAAGAATATCGAGTACAGCTCCATTGTTTCCCGAGAAAGCCAAGATACCAATACCAATGCCTCTCTCCAATTGTTTATTGGGAGGATACCGAGAGGAAAGAATACCACGCGACTGGCGATGCCAATTCAACGACTATTTATTAACCATGTTTATCCCCGGCGTGTTTACTGTGCGTTAGGACGGATCCGGCAGGTGGAATAGCAGGGCAACCTAGTCGAGTTAGTGGTGTAAGACAGACGATCGTCTTATCGTGTAGGCACCTATTCCGCCGTATTCACTGCTGCAAGGGAAATTGCGCTTATACTGCGTGACCGTACAGGCTGAATAGAGTGTTATGTCGACTAGGTATAGGCGATCCCTGTCTAGCCTCGTCTTTCAGTATCAACCAGGGTTGCGATGTTGAGGTGCCATCGTAGATTGTCATAAACCGGACACCTAACTTGCCTTGAAGAAGATGCCATAAAGATAGTCTTGGGAAGTATATTCGCATATGTTATTCCCGCTCAGTCGTATTTTGCGGCTATGCTATCAACCACTACTTACACTACTCCACAGGATGACTACTAGTAGGCAGGCTAAATGAACAAGGATATCATTAACGTTGAGCCGCCCCGGTCACCGAAAGCCCCTGGGCAGTACCAGGGGCTCGGTACCATGACAAAGGCGAGGGGCTCCAATCGGCACCCATCAAACTTCACGCGTACTGCGCCTGTACCTAACAGATTTGTCCTCTACTTTCACCACCTCTATGCAACTTGTCTCGTCAGGCTCCGGTATATACCGGTGACGGATACCAGAGAGCTCGAACGCAACGAGGATGCGGCCTAATAAAACAGACAGCACGTATCTGAAAACAGCCATTAGTGCGTCTTGGGGTCCAATGAAGAGGAGGCCGGAAAGCACCAACGACCCGAATATGATATGAATAACAGTTGCAACCGATAGAAACCATGACCAGATGACGTATATCTTCTCTTCCTCGAAAGAGATTATTCTTATCTCGTCTTGAGACACAGCCGGCACCCACTCCGATTTCCAATATTCATAGAGTCGTGCGGGAAGCATTCGGAGCCACTGACTGAGCCCAATATCGACTTCCTTGTCTTCATCGCTGTATATCCTGCGTACGCGGAGCCGTATTGCAAGTGTGCCTCCGAGGTGGATGGGTATGCTCAGCACCGTCCAGACGAGGGGCGCGAAGATGGTCTCCGACCACCAGGCACACACTTCATGAATAATATCAACAAAAGGCCCCATCAACAGATTCCTAGATGTGTACTTTACTCACCTGTCCCAAGCCCCAACCTCCAACTTAGCGCGGCAATGTTTGCAAAGGCTCCAAGCGCGATGATGTATTGCGCAGCAGCCAATATCCTTCGTTTAAAAGTCGTGTCAGGCCTGTGAAGGTGATATCTACCGGGGCTCTGCCGTAGTATCTTTTCCGGTTGGCGGAAGTCGAAGGCCCGTTCCATGTACACCCCCGGGCTCCCAAATGAAATTAGGAGCGACAGTAGCGGTCTGCGGCCGACGACGCTGAGCATGGCTAGCTCGTCGGAGCTCGCGCCTAGCGTCGCGAGGATCGGGGGTGTGACACCGAGAAGCACCTGCGCTGACGAGGCGGCGGCTTTGATGTATTCCGATGTGTTTTCGAGCAGACAGTTCACGACAGGTTGCACCAACACGGTGAACGCCCCTCCTCCTCCGAGCCTGTCTTCCGTGAAATCTTGTGGCCGGCCTGTCAGGTAGTTCGCAAACTGCTGACTGCAGTTATGGTGCAGGATGTATTCGTACTCGGGGCGATTCTGGGGATAAAAGTTCTGGAACTGGGAGGTGATCGCCGCCGAAGCAGAAGTGATAAAAAAGGTGCTGATCAACAGAATGGCTGCGCTAACACGAGACTGCAAAACTGTCCTGATGGCCATTTCGACGGCATTCTCTTGGATACGTCACCAGAGTCGTACAACCTTGAGCGAGGTCGCAGTCGGTAAATACTTTCTAGTCAGTGTCTCTAATCGAATCGTATCGCCTAAGGTGTAGGGCATCGGGTCCAGGGAGCAGAAGAGAAAGTCTAGCATTTCACTTGGAACAGTCCGATGGGCTATGTAATCACATTTATCCTTGTAGTTGTCGCAGGACTGGTGTGCCACAGGTACATAGCCACCGTTAGCTACGCCCGACGCGTGTTGATTTTGGGCATATGTTGTTAAGCCTCATAGTGTGGTCGGTATACCAAGAGACGGGCCAGTTACCACGGCCAACCTTACGCATACGATTGAGAAATACGTAGTGGCCGTACATGGTGACCAATACGACTGCCAATTCAGATGGCTCGGAAACGTACAGGTAAATGGAATACTATATGCAAGGTCTACTCTATTGCCTGCGCTCCAGTCTTACTGCCCACCTCTCGGAGCGTCTATGTTTCCTCGTACAGCGCTTAACGCCCGGAAGTACGGCAACCGCCCGTTACGGTGACAGGTGTGTCAGCATTTCCTTTCCGGGGCTTATGCTTGGGGGCAGCGTTAGTAGGCGCTCAACGGACCTATACCAGATGAGTATTTCAGCCTCGGTTTACGTTGCCATACCAGATTCGTCCAAACGCTCAGCTCAAAGCAAATCCTTTACAAGCTGGCTCCGTAGTGCCGGCACTCAGCTACGCCATGTACTAGTTGCATCGCTTCCTAAGGCACATGGCAACCGACTTGCTGGCAATTTGGGCCTAAGCTGTTTGTGATGAGAATTCCCAACGATCATTATCGCGGGAGTGCACTTTATACTACGCTGAGGAGATTGTAAATTTATATTGTTACAGTACATAGAGAAAGGTCTCGAAATGGAAAACTATCTGAGTTGGATGCCCAGGGTTATAAGCCACCAAAAAACATGGGATTCCTACAAGGCTGAATCGCGTGGCAATGTTTCATCGCGTGGGTAGCACAGGCAGAAAGCACAAATCGATTGGAAATGTCTAAGACAATGGGTGATTCTACTGCATGGGCCTATTTGTGTAGCATTTTCAATTTCTGCTTTAGAAGCTGTCTACTGTCCTTATAGAGTGGTGTAAGTTTGGTCCATTTCCTAGTCCATATACTCTCTAACAACAGGAATGTACACTGACACTTAAGATAGTCAATTTCATGTTTAGAGATCAGTCTCAAGAACTGACGGACTTAAAGGGCGAAAGCCGAACCTATTCTTGGTATCTTCCAGGGAGCGAAGGGCGTATCCCATCTTTTATATATAAGCTAACCGCAGGGGTCCCGGGCCGTGACCTCACGGGCCACCCCCGCCACGCGACTTTTTGCGACACCGCGTATTTAATCTCTTCTGAATAACTTAATTATTTTTTATTTTTTTTTATTATATTTATTTAAATCGTTTTTTTTTGCTTTTTATTATAATATCGGATATTAAGTACGAAAAGCGTTGTTAAAATATATAGCGCGATATTAAGCTTAGTATAAACGTTTAACCAGCGGTTAAAAAATAAGCAGTATCGAAAACTATTTTATAATGCTGCTTTAATAATATTTTAACGCAAAAAAAAATAAATTAAAGTTTTTAAGTTTTATTATTATATTTAAAAGCTTAATTAATATATTAAGCTATTAGTTAAGCTAAATTAAATTATTTATTTAAAATTATTAAGTTTAAATATATTATAAATAATTTATTAAGCGCTTTTAATATATTTATAAAAGTTAGCAAAATATAATATTATATATTAATAAAATAAAATCTAGTTATTAAAATATTAAAATCGCGATTAATCGTTTATTTAAAAATTAATAGCGCTATAATTATTAATATTAATATTTTTTTTAATTAATTTAATATTTTAAAAATTATTAATATTTTTTTTAAATATTAATATAATACCGATAAAATAAAAGTTAATTAAAGCGTTAATAATAATTATTAAATTATTTATAAATTAAAAACTTAATTAATATTTAAAAAAAATATTTAACGAAATAAATAAATTATTATAATAAAATATATTAATAATAATAATATAGCTTTTTTATTATTGTTTATTTTAAAAAATAAAAATATTTAATAATAATAGTTTTTATATTAAAATATTAAATTATAAAATAATTAGCTATTTAAAGCTTTAAAAAAAAAATAAATAAATAATTTAATAGTTTTAAATTAATTTAAAAATATTTTTATATTTAATATTTAAGTTTATTATAATAATAAATAAATAGTTTTAGTTTATAATAATTATAATTTTTATATAAATAAAGTTTTTTTAACGATTTATTTATTAAATAAAATATAGTTAATTTTTTATAAGTTTTATTATAATTATATTATATAAGTATTAAATATAAGAATTTTCGGGCTATTAAAAAAATAACTTTAATTTTATTTTTATAGCTTATTATTTAATATTTTAAATATTAAGTGGTTAAAAAATATAATATTATATATAAGTTATAAATAAAATAAATAGTTTTATATATTTATTTATTTTTTATTTTATATATATAAAGGTATAGCTTTTATATATAAAGATTTTTTATTTAATATAATTTTATTTTTATATACTGCTTGTTTATTTAATATATTTTTTAAGCTAAATTATCGTGCGGTAGTTTTATTATATTAAGTTAATAATTTTATACGTAGTTAATATTAATATTATAATATTAGCTTTTTTTTTTTTAACTACGGCGTTTTTTTTATATAATTATATTAATAAATTAAGAATTTATAAATATAAAAAATAATTATATAAAAAAAAATAAAATAATCGTATAAAAAAAAATAATATAAGTTATAAAATAATTTATATATATAAAAAAAAAAATATAAACTTTAATTAATTATAATTATAACGTGGTTTATATATAAGTAGGATATTTAAACGAGCGAGATATTTTTTACCGAAACGCGCTTTTTTTATTTTATCGCGTAATAATTCTATAATAATATTATATCTGCAAAAACTAAAAAAGCTAATATTATTTTAGCTATTAAAATTATTTAATTATTTTAAAAAGTTAGCTTTTAACGCGCTTTTAAAATTTTTAACGTTTTATGTTTAACTTTATATATTAAAATATAAAAACGTATTATTAAAAATAAAACCCGCGCTAATATATATAATTTTAATTTAATTAAAAAAAAATATTTTTTAAATATATTTTCGATTTAAATAACCGAAAATTTTCGCCGGCTTATGTTAATATTAAAAATATAGCTAATTATTTACGCGACTTGCGTAGCGCAAGCTTAATTAATAAATATTAAGTTTATAACTTCGTTAATTATTATTTAAAGCTTAAAATATAATATATACGCTTTTATAATTATTAAAAAACTTTATACGAAAATTTAAAAATTATTAATATATAATTTAAGCGTTATTTACGTATAAAAATATAATATAATATTTATAATAATAACGTTTAAAACTTTAATAAAATTAATTTTATAATAAATTAAATTTACTTATATATAATTATTATATGCGCTAATTAATATAAAAAATATAAATTAATATAACTTAATAATAAAAAATAATTAATAATAATTTATTTTATTAATTTATATAGTTTATATATTTTATTATTTATTATTTTTTAAAAAGTTTATTATTTTAAATATTAATATTAAAATATTTAATATTAATTATAATAAATAAATAATTAATAATATAAGCCTAAAATAAATAAAATATTTTAATAAATATATTAAGTTATTATATATTA